>QLOS01002198.1:0-19983 GCA_003313725.1 Russula sp. MG48 | reverse complement strand
GCGCTCGGCCTCCTCATCGATTCAAAGCAGCTTGGGGAGCTGAAACAGGAGCTTCTCACACTGTGGGTACAGAAGATCGCGGGCGGCGCCGCGTCCAAGCTGACCAAGATGTAAGTTTGTATCTCTCGTTCTGTGGGACCTCGGCTTATCATCTATACATAGCAACACCGTGCGATAACTATATGTCCGCACATTGGCAGGCGCATTAGCGTGGGCTGGGGCTGCCCGAAGGTGAGCCACCTGGAGGAGGAGAGGATGGGGATGAGGGACTGCTGGACATGCATGATTGGTGCCATCATGCTCGACGTGCGTGGCAGGGCATGGGTATAACTACATGTACAGTACAATACACAAACTACCTGTGAAATTTAATTAATTGTGAGTGGCGGTAATTAATGGAGTGCACTGGCCCCTAGTGTTTCTAGGAATGTCACCTAGCCCTAGTATTTCATTATGCTCTAGGTAGTTAATCTAGTACTATTTATTTGTCTAGCTCTAGGTACCAAACTACGTGACTAGCTCTATTTTTGCAACCTAGAGCATGGCAACTCTGCTGGGACTAGGTAGCAAACTAGGGTACTTGGTGCACTAATGGCACTAGACCTAGTAATGCTAGTAAGATTCCATCTTGCTGATGAACAAGTTAAAAGTGGCCAAAAGTTCACAAGACACATACATGAAATTAAATGTATGTAAAATAAGTATATAATATAAAAATGAAAAAGAGCACACCGCCGCCGCTGCCCTGCTGCCGCTGCCGTGTTAAGGCTCGAGGGGCCTCAAGCACGACTTGTGCGACTTTGAAGAATACCGACTCAGTGTCACGTGCGATGACGTTGCATGGGACCTAGGACTGAGGTAAGCAAGTGATCACGTGGAGGGTGACTGACACGTGATCCTGGGCGCGACTTGGCTAAGTCACGATACAGCTGGGTGCAAGGCGAACTCGGAGTGGGCGCTACGGCGAGTTCCTGAGCTAAGTCGTTGCAGCCGACTTAGAGGGGTGTGGGAGCAAAGCAAGGGTCTTGCTGAGCGATAAGGATTATGGCAAGGAGCTTTGAGGTAAGCGACTTAGAGTGAGGCTCTCAAGAGTGAAGCAAGGTCAGGTCTCGATTGCGAAACTAAGTCAAGCTTAGGGCTTGACCCTCCGTAAAGTAAGGCCCTTATATAGGGCTACAAGAAGAGAAGCATGTGATAGTTAATATCACATGCGAGTGGCTATGGAATTGTATGGAATGTTGTAGAAACTACCATCTGAGTCACAACAGCAATGGTGAGTCAGTCCATTCTAAGTATAGTACCGGGTTGAGTCAGGAGCTAAGTATAGTAGATGACTGCATAGCAGCAGTCATCGTGAGTCACCCTGAGCGTAGCATCAGTCATCCAGTCGTCAGCGCGTACAGTAAGCAGTCTGGAGTTGTCGTAAGTGTCGTATTGTAAGAGAGGTGAAAAACGGTCTGGGCAGTCCGCTAGGGAGATTGTAACAGTACGCCCTCCCCTAAGGGAACAGCTGCCACACTGTTAGTCACTGGTGGCCGGCGCGTCGTACAAGGCGCGACCCTCATCGTTCTGGTCGGGGGATGACTCCTCAGTGCAGGGGCGCTTGCGGCGCATCAGCTGCACCACACGTTGACGAATCGGGAGTGGTGCAGGGCTTGGCGTCGGTCATCCGCTCATGAAGTGATGAGGCGGGGGCACGTGGACTGGCAGGGTGGCCACGACGTTGGTCTCGTGAGTGGCTGGACGACCGTGAAGCCAGTAGGACATGGAGGGGAGGATGGGGCGTGCAAGTATTTGATCGAGCTTTGGCCCGATCCACGATATTACCGCGGCGTCATGGAGGCGGACTTCTATGCCGCGCAGCTCATCCCTGAGCTTGTGGCGGCGGCGCACTAGGTCAGCATCCTGAGTCAGCTGGTCGGCTGTGTAGCCCCCCTGGTTCTGCGGTACGCCGAGCAGGTGATGGTACTCCTGCTCAACCTGGAATTGAAGTTGACGGACGACGGTCCAGTAGCGGTGTACTTCCGCCGTCACTCCGGCGTCACCTAGGTCAGCGATTAGGCGGTCCATGTGGTGGCGATACTGGTGACTTCCTTCCAGGACCATCAGGTCCCAATCATCTACGTCAGGGAGGTGAGCATTGGGGCGCTGCTTAGCATGAAGGGGCTCAGCGTAGATGGGAGACGTCGTCGTCAGTCGCCCGATGACGAGTGGCTCGTTGAGGCGGGTGAAGTGGGCGTAGTAGGTGGTGGGGATCAGTCGGTTGTTGTGATCGGGGACAAGGATATTGTTGCGTTCACCTGGGTTGTCGACAAGTCGATCCCATCGCAGGAGATAACCAGAGTAGCCGAGCGCGTTGTCCTCGACACCGTGGCTAGCTGGTCCGCCTGAGTGATGGTTGGGGCGTGGAACTGAAGAGGTGGCGTTTCCCTCTTCACGGATGGCGGTGGCAGCGACGTCTGCGTAGCTGCGTTGACCGACGGGGGTAGCGAGCGTTCCCGGCGCAAGAAACTGGACGGCGCAGGCAAGGTCATTGTTGGCAGCTGGAAAAACGGCAGAGACGGTGGCTCCGATGGCTGGCGCCGCGCGGAGAGCGGGGTGGGTTGTTGTAGGTGCTGCAATGCTGGTGACCTCGGTGGTGACGGCAACCTGGGTGGCCCCAGTGGTGACAAAGTGGGGACGCGAGATGGGGGAGGCGCTCCAGGTAGCGTGTCCGTCGTCGATCCAGATGGGGGCATTGCAGATTCCACAGAAGTTGTCTGCGCTGAGTGGGTGGTCTGAGAGGTCAGGGGTGGCGTGGAGAGCAGGGACACCAGTACTTCATCCAGAAATCGATCCACCTCCATTGCTAGATCCGGAGGTGTCGTCGTTGCTGCTGCTGTCAGTGGGGCTGATGGTGAATACTCTGGTGGCGAAGGCGACCTCCTTTGACGACTTGCTGTCATTCGTGGCGGCGGTGGTTGACGTCAGGGACGGGGCTCGGTTGCTGGTGACTTCTTCGATGCTGGTAGGTTGGTTTTTCGGCAAGCCATGCGAGGACATAGGAGACGAGTAGGCTGGTGGTGGAGTGTCTGGGTAAGAGAGGGAGCTGGGGGATGTCGACTTGAGAGTGAACAGGGTGTGTCTTATATAGGCTTTTCTTATCACCGTGGGGTTTTCTCGGTGGAATTGTCGGAGTGCATCCAGGGAGTGTTTCAGGTTCTTCCGAGGTTCCCACGTATCTTCTGCTGCGGAATACCCTTTCCATCTGACTCGGTACTGCAGTTGTTTGGTTTTTCCGAATAGCCGGTATTCTAGAATGGCCTTGACTTCGTACTCTGCTTCTCCATTGATGACATCAGGAGGCGGTTCGGTGAAGTTGGGGCCATGTTCTGCAGTTTCTACGTATGGGGTGAGGAGGCTGGCGTGGAATATGTCATGGACACGGCGCAGCTTCCACTGCGGGGGAATTGCTACTTGGTACACAACGGGAGAGATGACATTCGTGATCGTGAAGGGGCTGTATCTTCGCTGAGCGAGTTTTGCACTTGGTTGGGTGATGTGAATGTTTTTCCCTTCGAGCCAGACTTTCTGGCCTTGGGCGAATGGCTTAAAGCGTGCTCCCTTCCTGGATCTGATAAGGGTCTGGGCGTTTGTCATCGTGGTCTGGGCCGCTTGTTGGCTCTTCTGGATGTGGTCCAGGCGTTCTTGGAGCGATGGTATCTTTTCGGATCTTTGTGGCTGGTGTGCACGTGGTACATGGCCCATAAGGAGCTGGAATGGAGCTTGTTTGGTCGTGCTGCTGGGCCAGGCGTTGTGTACGTATTGGGCTGTAGGGAGCAACGTGGCCCAGTCGGTTTGCTGGTGATTGACATAGATGCGAAGGTACTGCTCCAGCCATTGGTTAGTTCGTTCTGATTGGCCGTCGGTCTGAGGGTGATAGGCCGTGCTGATATTCTGTTCGATAGCGAGTACCTTGCATAGTTCTTTGGGGAAGTGTGAAGCAAAATGCGTTCCTCGGTCACTAATGACTTTGCACGGTATTCCATAGTGAGGGAAGACATGTTGTGCATAGAGTGCTGCTATTTCTGGCGCGGTCGCGGATTCTCGGCAAGGTATGAAGATGGCTGCTTTTGAGCAATCATGGTCTGTGACGGTTAGGATCGAGTTGAATCCTTTTGAAGGTGGTAACTTGACTATTAGATCGAGGGCTACGGTCTCGAACAGTAGTGCGCTTGGGTTGGCTGTGATCGGTACAAGGGGAGGCGCTGGCTTGGTTGTGTTGGCTTTTGTGGCTTGGCAGGTTGCGCATCCTTTTACGTAAGCTAGGACGGTTTGTTTTAAGTTTGGCCACCAATAGTCTTGGGCAATGAGTAAGCAGGTTTTTAAAATTCCTGGATGCCCTGCGGTTGGTGAATCGTGATAAAGGGAGATCACTCCCCTCCTAAGGTCGTTGTCTGCCACGACAACTAGGCGTTTGGCGTTCCACCATGCTCCTCCGGGGCGTTTTTTGAGTGGGTAGGTTAAGGCCCATGACGCGATCGTTTTCTGGTGGTCTTGTTGTGTTGTCAGTACACATTCTTCTAGGTCTATGGTGGCCGTGGCATTGGTGAATAGTGCTGAGGGTAAGGCAATGATTTCTTCGTTGTCGTTTGCCGCGTTATCGAAATCTGGTCGGCGTGATAGAGCGTCGGCTTTGTTGGTTGCCCCGGGTCGGTGAACAAGGGTGATGTGGTAGTCGCCTAGGGTGAGGATGTATCGTGCGATCCTTCTATTTATTTTCTGGGGGGATTGGTAGTATTGGAGGTTTTTGTGGTCCGTGATGACTACCACTTGGTGTTGGGCGCCCATGAGTAAGTGGCACCAATGTTCGAGGCTGCGTACTATGGCCAGGAATTCCCTATCCCATATCGGATAGTTGCGTTCGGTCGCCGTGAAGGTTTTTGAGTCATATCCTACTGGCCGGCGGCGGCCCTGGGGGTCATACTGATAGGGGATTGCACCTGTCGCGTTCTGGGAGGCATCAACTTCTAGTTCATAGGGTCTGGCTGGGCTTGGTTGCCATAGTATCGGGTCGCTGGTGACGATGCCGATTAGCTTGTTCACTGCGGCGGTGCACTCATCTGTCCATACGAACGGGACCCCCTTCTTTAGTAGGGCAGTAAGTGGTCGCGCGATCTCCACGAAGCCGGGGATGAATGGTCTCTGGTATCCGAGGACTCCGAGCGTGGATCTCAGGTGTTTTACGCTTTTTAGGACTCTTGGCCATTCCTTAATTCCGTTGAGCTTGCTAGATGTTACGATCTCCCTGTCGGACTGTGGACCATTCTGACCCCATGCTTATGACCATATGCTTACCCTTACTCCGTACGTGACTCGTCTTGCTTACTGTACGATATGACGCCTGTGGAGCGTGCGTGACTCATGTGGAGCGATGTGGCCATCGCTCCACTGCTATACTTAGCTCCGGATCTTGGACTGACTCACTACCCTCGTTATGACTCAGGTAGTAGTTAGCACGTGCTCCCATGTAGCTCCCTATATAAGGAGCACCCTTTGTGCCAGTCAAGCCTTAAGCTTGACTTAGTTTCTTAATTGAGACCTGACCTTGCTTCGACTCTTGAGCTCGCCGCTCCAAGACGCTCCCACTGCCCCTCTGCCCCTTGTCTTTGCCTTGTGTCTGCACAACACTATCTTGCTTCGCTCTCACGCCCCTCTAAGTCAGCTGCAACGACTTAGCTTTGAACCCGGAAGTCACAAGCGCCTGTGACTTAGCCGTTCTACTCCGAAGAGTCTGCTTTACTCTTACGTCATCGAGACCACTGGAAGTGTCTCGCTTGGGACCACGTGCTCGTTGCCCTCACACGTGTTCACTTTTGCCACACGCTTAGCCACACAAGTTGTGCCCACGGCCCCTTGAGCCGTAACATAAGTCAAGCTTCCTTTTTACCATGTCTACAGGGACCGACCTGGACGACGCTGCCTTTGCTGAACGCCTTCAGGAACTTGCCAGACACCGCCTCCACATAGAACGTTGGAGGTCCTACTTGGACGTTGCCATCTACAACCACAACGCCATTTGCCACCACACCTGCCAAGGAGGAGCCACAGAAGTGCACCTTTCCCTCATTATTGAAAGAGATGTCTTCTGCCACATCGACCAAGAGTGGCAAGGAGAATTTAACCTACTAGAAGCCGCCCTCACAATCCTCAAACTCTCGCTAACGCCCTGGAGTCTGCTAGACGACACGGATTGATTGGAGTGAGAGAGATCACGCCGGACGCCCTCTGCGATGCCATAGAATTCACACAACACCTGCTAGACCAAGCCAGAGGTGACGCAATCCGCCACGACCGCGAGTGCTACCTCCTCTGCGACAGAGGACCCAACCACCACCACCGCCTCCTAGATCAACTCATCCGCGAACTAGAAAGCTTCGCGCGGGAACTAGACTTCATCTGTAACGCCTTCTTCGAGACAGCGGGTTTCCCTCTCCCTTCATAAGCAACCCTGGAAGAAATCAGGCTTGCGCTCTCACTAGACACTAGAACAAGAATACCTGTCAGGAGAGAAGACGACCTTCCAGACTATATTAAAGGAGAAGCCTACTGGAGAAGGAATGACACAGACGATTACTGGTGTTACCACATTCGCCTCTTCACCCCGCTAGGCATCAGAGAAAGACCCATTGAGTACCTCAACGACGACTGGTACCTTATAACCTACGACCAAGGAAGATTGTTACGCTCGAGCTCTGAGCGTATCGTGTCGAGGTCGGTCGCTGAGTCAGAGGCAATGACTCAGACACCACGAGACTCGGGTTTGAGTCTAGGGGCGGTAACGGTCCCCTTAGGCGTACCACCCTATGTCAAGGGTTCGGTACTGGGGTTCAGAAGTCAGACAATCGGTCTGAGGATCAGGGGGTTCACAAGATAAGAGGGGAATACGAGTAGCCACCCAGGGCCAGAGCATAGCTCGGTATTGGTACAAAGAGAACAAGCCTAGCGAGGCAATCACAGTCTAGGCTACCTTATATAGCTAACAGGCGCGGGAGTGGCCTCCCCAAGGGAGTCACATGAGTCCGTATCTTACTAGGGTTGCGGGTTCGAGGCATCAAGGGGTCGAGAAGGTAAAAGAGGGAGAAAAAGGGGACCAGGGTAAAAGGCTAACAGGAGAAAAGGGTAACAAAGATATTGGACGTGCGCAAGCAAGGTCTTAGAAATTGAACACGCCAACGAAACCGGACTGGGACATAGCTCACTCAAACCAGAGTCGCTGGAACCTATTGCCATAGACCCAGCCAGCCCAGACCGCGCCTCCTCGACCTTCCATAGTGCCAGCGAAGGAGAAGAACCCACACCAGTCCCGCAGACTATCTCACCACTTGAGGAATTTATTAGCACAGGGCTCCAAGACGTAGCCACACTACAAGGAGCGCACCCACTCCTTCCAGAAACTCAAGAAACGCCCCAGCTCCTGCAAATCGCCCACACAGCAGCCCAGCCAACTGCACCACCACCTATCCTCCAACAACCACAGCCGCCAGCACCTCCAGCAGCCCCAGTGATGGCTGCAGTTGCCCCACCAAGGAATGACAATGGAGCGACAGGGAACAAGCCCACTACCTTCGAAGGTGATTGAAGCAAAAGCGACAACTTCCTTAGGGAGTTCAACATCTATAGGATCCTCCATAGTACCTCAGAAAACATCACCATCCCCTACAACCGCGTAGCCCTCGCCATATCCCTCATCAGAGGACCAAAAGTTGATGATTGGGGCGATGCCCAGATGAAAGCTCTCAACAACAAGGTCGCTAGACAAATCAACCCCATCGTGCGCGCAGACGAAGTCCTGTGGACAGAGTTCGAAGACAGCTTCAAAAGGGCATTCACTGACACTGCCAAAGAACAGGAGGCCTACAGAAAACTCACAGAACTACGTATGCAGGGAGACGACATAGATGGGTACATCGCCAGCTTCGACCACTATGTCCTTGCATCAGGATGGTCCCTGCATGAACGAGGAACGCTAGATCTCTTCACCAAAGGCCTGCGCCAAGGAATAGCGCTCAAAATCCTCGACAGAGACACGGTCCCCACAACGATAGAAGGATGGAAGGAAGCAGCACGCAAGGAGATCCAGAGAATGGCCCGGAAAACAGCAATGTTGGGACCGAACCCCAACCCCCCACGCTTCACACCACGCCCCCGCTTCATTCCCAGAACTGCCCCCACACCAGCCCGACCTAACCGAAACAACATCCCCGTCCCCATGGAGGTTGACGCCAATCGCTTAGGAGGACCACTGACTGACGCAGAAAAAAAGAAGCTCATGAATGAGCGGAAGTGCTTTTACTGCAAAGAAGTGGGCCACTGAGCGTATCAATGCAGCAAAAAGCCACAACGACGAGGGCCACCACCACCCAAAGCAAGGGTAACGGAGACGGAAACCGCCTCCAGTATCGCGCCAGAAGACAGCACCAGTCAGACATCACAGTCAGACCTCATCTCCCAGCTACGTTCCATGAATGCCACAGAGCACACCGCTATGTTTGACCAGATCATAGAGGAAGATTTGGATTTTTAAAGCAGCTTGATCTATCAGCCTGGGATCAAGCTTCGCGAATTTGTACCATGTATGTTTCGAATCAAAATAGTGTCAATGCCAATTTTACTTTTTCAAACATACATGGGAAGGCTGCGGAAAGGGCGCTGGTAGACAGTGGCACCACAGACAATTTCATTGATCAGAAGACCGCTAAACGACTGTGCCTCACCCCACACCTTCTCCCCCAACCACACCTCCTGTACAACGTGGATGGATCAGAAAATTGCAGCGGAAGAATAACCACCTACTGCGACCTCCTCATCAAGCAAGGAAGCAAAGAGCACGTCCAACGCTTCTACTGGGAAAATCTGGGACGAGATAGAACCATCCTAGGCTTCCCCTGGCTGCACGCATTTAACCCTGTCATTAACTGGACGACTCGCGCCATCCAGGGAGGACCAATTTCGCTAACAACAACGGGAAGGAAGGCTCCAGAACAACCAAAGACCCTACTACGCTATGCCCAGATGCTAGGACACGCACTGGACGCTGTGGGATGGGAGGAAGGAGATAGCCTCATCCTCCAAATCAACCGGACTAACATTGCCCAAGAATGGGCGATAAAGGCACACCAAGAACGAAAGGCTCCTACGGCTGTGGATGTCCCGGGGGAATACGCACGACACTGGAGAGTCTTCTCAGAGGAAGAGGCACAACGCTTCCCCCCAAGCCGAGAAGATGATCACGCGATCAACCTCAAACCCGACGCCCCAGCAATGCTAGACTGTAAGGTCTACCCCCTCAACCCCAAGGAACTGATCGCCGCCGATGCCTGGATTAAAGAACAACTTGACAAGGAGTACATCCAGCTATCGAAATCTCCATACGCTGCACCGTTCTTCTTCATCAAAAAGAAGGATGGATCCCTGCGCCCGGTCCAGGACTACCGCATGCTAA
Organism: Russula sp. MG48; assembly: GCA_003313725.1. Taxonomy (NCBI): domain Eukaryota; kingdom Fungi; phylum Basidiomycota; class Agaricomycetes; order Russulales; family Russulaceae; genus Russula; species Russula sp. MG48. The sequence goes on along the minus strand of QLOS01002198.1, from coordinate 10,499 downwards.
ATAGCTGGACAATCTGGGATGTGTACCCCCTGCCTGACATCAACGTCCTCACCAGGGATCTAGAAGGACATGCCCTCTTCACAAAGTTCGATATCCGCTGGGGATACCACAATGTGCACATCAAGGAAGGAGACCAATGGAAGGCAGCCTTCAAAATGCCACAGGGACTCTTCGAGCCCCGTGTCATGCTCTTTGGGCAGTGCAATGCCCCAAGCACCTTCCAGCGAGTCATGGACAGACTACTCCGCCCACTAAAGCTCAAGTACCCCAGGATGATTTTCATCTACATGGACGACATCCTCATCGCCACACCCCTGGACCACGCCCTACACCGACGAATCGTCCATGAACTCCTGGATGTCCTGGAAGAAGGGTCGTTCTTCCTCAAACCGCAGAAATGCCTCTTCAAACAACGAAGGGTTGAATACTTGGGCCTCGTGATCGATGGGGAATCACTACGCATCGAATCCAGCAAACTGAAAGGAATCAAGGAATGGCCCCACACCCTCACCAGCGTTAAACAACTGCGATCGACTCTGGGAGTGTTAGGATACCAGCGCCCCTTCATCCCAGGCTTCGCAGAAATCGCCCGCCCACTCACCAATCTACTGAAGAAAGGAACCCCCTTCGTCTGGATGGACGAATGCTCAGCCGCTGTGGATAAACTCATCCACATTGTTACCAGCGACCCCATCCTCTGGCAGCCCAGCCCAGCACGACCATACGAACTTGAAGTGGACGCCTCCCAGAACACCACAGGAGCCATCCTGTACCAGTATGACCCCCAGGGACGTCGCAGACCAGTAGGATACGACTCCAAGACATTCACTGCAACCGAACGCAACTACCCCATCTGGGACAGAGAGTTCCTCGCCATTGTTCGAGGGTTAGAACACTGGCGCCATCTCCTCATGGGCGCGCAGCACCAAGTCCTCGTCATCACAGACCACAAAAACCTTCAGTACTACAGGTCCCCCCAGAAAATCAACCGAAGGATCGCCTGCTACATCCTCACACTAGGGGACTATGACATCACCTTAGTCCACCGCCCAGGGGCAACCAATAAGGCCGACGCCCTCTCCCGCCACCCAGACTTCGACAGCGCAGGAAATGACAACGAAGACATCATCGCCCTGCCCCCACACCTCTTCGCTAACGCCGCAACCGCTGTAGACCTGGAGGACCGCACCTTGACGACCCAAAAAGATCACCAATCCATGCTTGCCACATGGGCCTCTACCTACCCCCTGGAACGCCACCCTGGAGGAGGGTGGTGGCACGCCAATCGCCTGGTTATCGTGGCAGACAACGACCTTAGGAGGGGGGTAATTTCCCTCTACCATGACTCAGCAACAGCCGGACACCCGGGCATCCTAAAAACATGCCTCCTTATCGCCAAAGACTACTGGTGGCCCAACATGAAACAAATGGTCCTTGCCTACATCAAAGGATGCACCACCTGCCAAGCCACCAAAGCCAACACCACAAAGCCAACACCACCCTTCATGCCCATCATGACCAACCCAACCGCCCTGCCATTCGAGACAGTCGCCCTCAATCTCATCGTCAAACTGCCCCCATCCGACGGCTTTGACTCCATCCTCACAGTAACAGACCATGACTGCTCAAAAGCTGCCATCTTCATCCCCTGCAGAGAATCTATGACGGCCCCAGAAATCGCGATGCTCTATGCCAAGAACATCTTCCCCCATTATGGCATCCCCCGGAGGATCATCAGCAACAGAGGAACACACTTTGCCTCGCACTTTCCTAGGGAACTCTGCAAGTCCCTCGGCATAGAGCAGAACATCAGCACAGCCTACCACCCCCAGACAGATGGCCAGTCCAAACGCACCAATCAATGGCTAGAACAGTACCTCCGCATTTATGTCAACCACCAGCAGAATAACTGGGCCCCGCTCCTACCAATGGCTCAATACGTCCACAACGCCTGGCCCAGCAGCACCACTAAACAAGCACCATTCCAGCTCCTCATGGGCCATGTACCATGTGCCCATCAGCCACAAAGATCTGAGAAAATGCCGACACTCCAAGAACGCCTAGACCGCATCCAAGAGGGCCGGCAATCAGCACAGACCGCCATCACCAATGCCCAGACCCTTATCAGCTCCAGGAAGGGAGCGCAATTTAAGCCATTCGCCCAAGGACAGAGGGTCTGGCTCGAAGGGAAGAACATCCACATCACCCAGCCAAGCGCAAAACTCGCTCAACAACGCTATGGTCCCTTCACTATCACCAGAGTCCTCTCCCCAGTAGTGTACCAGCTTGCCATTCCTCCACAGTGGAAGCTACGCCGCGTCCATGACGTCTTCCACGCCAGCCTCCTCACCCCGTATATAGAGACCAACGAACATGGCCCAAACTTCACAGAACCGCCTCCTGATGTCATAGACAGAGAAGCAGAGTACGAAGTCGAGGCCATTCTAGAATACCGCCGATTCGGAAGAGCAAAACAGCCGCAGTACCGAGTCAGATGGAAAGGATACTCCGCCGCAGAAGATACGTGGGAACCTCAGACAAACTTGAAACACTCCATGAACCTAGTCCGCCAGTTCCACCGAGATAACCCCGCCGCGATAAGGAAAGCCTATATAAGACATGCCCTGGCCGCTCTCAAAGCCCCATCCCCCTCTCTCGCTTTCACTACTCCCAGTTTGCCCCCACCTGCTTACTCACCGCTTATGTCTGCCAATGGCTCGCTGAAAAACCAACAGTCCCCCCTCCAAGTCATCAACATTGCCACCCCAGCGTCGCCGTCCCCGACAGGGCCCAGGACCGAGGATGACCACTCGCAGCACCGCCCTGCAACGCCCTTCGCCGCCCGCATATTCACCATCAGCGACAGCAGCTCCAGTGACGACGATGACAGTGATGGAGCAAGCGGACCAGATTCTGGACAAAATTCTCCTGCTCGTGGCAGCTCATCCGCCCCCAGCCTCCACCTCACCCCAGACCTCTCAGACCACCCACTCAGCGCCGACAACTTTTGTGGAGTCTGTAACGCCCCCGTCCAGATCGACGACGGCCATGCTACCTGGAGCGCCTCCCCCGTCTCGAGCCTCCCCTCAGCACCTGCCAACCCCTCAGTACCTACCGCTCCGCTCCCCCAGACTAGACTTCATCCGCTCACGCCAGCCAACCCCCGCTTCAGAGCTGCGCCGCCCGTCGGAGCCACCGTCTTTTCCGTACTTCCATCTGCTGACAACGACCTTGCCTGCGCCGTCCACTTTCTGCTGCCGGCAGATGTCCCTGCCCCCTCGTACTCGAGCCGACGCAGCTACGCAAACATCGCCGCCACCCCCATCAGTCAAAGAGGAATCACCGCCGCCCCAGCAGCTCCACGCACCCACGGTAACAACAGCGGAAATCCAGGCCATGGTCAGTCGGACAGCGCGCTCGGCTATGATGGTTATCTCCTGTGATGGCATCGACTTGTCGACAACGCAGGTGAGCGGGACAATATCCTTGTCCCCAATCACAACAACAGATTAGTCCCCGCCACCTTCTACGCCCATTTCACCTGTCTCACCGAGCCCCTTATCCTGGGACGTCTAATGACGACGTCCCCCATTTACGCTGAGCCCCTCCATGCTAAGCCCTGCCCCGATGCTCACCTCCCAGACATAGACAACTGGGACATGACCGCACTGGAGGGCAACCATCAGTACTGCCACCATGTGGACCGCCTCGTTGAGGGCCTCAACGACGTGGGCGTCGCCACAGAGGTCCACCGCTAACGTCACCTCATCCACAAGCTACACGCCCAGATCGAGCAGGAGTATCACCACCTTCTGGGCACCCCTCAGCGTTGCGCCGACTACACCACTCTCCAGCTAGATCAGGACGCTGACCTAGTACGCCACCGCCACGCGCTCAAGGACCAGCTGCGTGTCATCGAAGTGCGTCTCCACGATGCAGCTGTCAACTCGCGCATCGGGCCCAAGCTGGACCAGATCCTTGCGCGCCCCATCCTCCCCTCCATATCCTACTGGCTGTGGGGCCGCCCTGCCACTCATCAGACCGACATTGTCGCCCAGCTCCCTGTCCACATCCCACCTCATGTCCACTTCATGAATGAGCGCCCCCTCCCTGTTCGTGAACGCGTCATTCACATGCTGCACCGCAAGCGCCCCTGTCTGCCCGAGTCCTCCCCTGATGCTAACGATGCCGGTCGCGCCTTGTCCGGTGAGCCCGCCACCTCTGACTAACAGCGTGGCAGCTGTTCCTTAGGGGAGGGCGTACTGTTACGATCTCCCTGTCGGACTGCGGACCATTCTGACCCCGTGCTTACGACCATATGCTTACCCTTACTCCGTACGTGACTCGTCTTGCTTACTGTACAATATGACGCCTGTGGAGCGTGCGTGACTCATGTGGAGCGATGTGGCCATCGCTCCACTACTATACTTAGCTCCAGATCTTGGACTGACTCACTATGTTACGCGTAGGGCCCACGCGTATCGTCTAGTCACGCTTAGGCGGGTGAGGCCTTCGGACGTAGAATAGAGTTTGAGGGATCGCCTCAAGGAGTCGTGATTCACAAGTCGAGAGGATCGAAGTTGGCTAGTATTGGTACAAGAGAACTAGCTTAGAGCCTTACATATCATACAGTCGATCCTTATATACATGGTACGTGGGAGTCTCCTACTACGTTAGTATCTGGGTCGCGTGCAGTCACTGGCCCTCGCCCTATCGGTACAAAGTCAAAGCGCGTAAGTAAAAGTAAAAGAAAATGTAACACTACCCCCTGCTAGGTCTGAAGGCGTCTCAACTTTGCTAGTCCATGTATTGCGTGACCTCCTCGTTCCCTGTCTCGATGTCTGGTGCTGGCAATACAATCTCGCACGGCGGAACCATGACCAGTTCTGGGGTGAATGGCTGTCCAGCGTACTGCAGCCTCATACGGAGCTGCTCTCGTGCTTCTCTTTCGCGGTCGATAATGGTGACACCGTCCCCAGCCAGGGGTGCCACCTGCTCGTCGAGGTGGTTGTAGACGGATCGGTACGCGTCGGCTGCCTTGAGTCTGTCCACCGACTCCAAGAACTCCATCTGCTGTGCAGTGTAACGGTTGCACACCAGTAGCTCCCATCGCTGTGCTTTAGCGAGGGCGCATTGAGCCTCGGAGAGTTCCTGGCGTGACTGGTACATTTCACAGCCGAGGTGGCGGTACCACATGATTTCGCCCTGTAGGAATGGGTCTTCCAGCTCCTGCAGGGCCCGATCGACCAGGTGTGCGAATTCCCCGTTATCCTCCAGTATGGCCTGTTTCCCGACCATGAGCGGTGTATGGTGCCCTCTGGTGGGTCTGGCTCAGAGTGGGATCATGAAGATGGGTTGTCCCTTGCCCATGGTGAGTCTCGCATGGGGGTGGTCACGGAGCATGTGATAGTGGACGTATTTGGCCCTCCTTTTGGTTCCTTCTGCATCGACGATGGGCAAGGAGACTCGGTACTTGCTCCTCGATTTGTTCTTTACGTAGGGTACCCCTGGGTGTGCGAAGGGGAAAACTTTATCGATCTGTTCATGCTAAGTGGGGAAGAGTAGGAGGGGTCGTGGTTCTTGGTACATGCGGGACAGGAGGGACCGTGGTGCTTCAGTGGGGAGTGGGGATTCGGAGCGGACGTGATAGGATGGGGAGCAAGTTCATCGGGCTAGTACGGTCGGGACGGTGAGTCCCTCGTTGTACACTACCAGTTCCTCAGAGTGGTTGGAGGGAGTGGGGATAGGAGAAGGGGTGCGAGAGCCTCCATGGGGGTCAACTAAGAACGAGAATCTCATAGGGTTAAATAGACTGGTACGGTAATTCGTAACATTGTCCTGTACTGCATGAAATCGTATGATATCTGGATCTGATTGCGCGTGGTACTCAGCTTCGGGGTTCATTGATGGCTTTCCGTTCACACCATTGTACACGAATTTGTCCTTCATCACGACGATCGATGCGGCCGTGGTGAAGGGTTCACTTTCGAGTTTTTCTTGGAGCCAAGACGCGAGGCGGAGTGGGTACTCTCCAGCCGCCGCACAATGGGTTGCTGCTGCTTGGTTTGCCTGGGGGAAGAACTTTCGTAGGCATTTGAGGTGGTATTGTATGTCAGGGTCCGAGTTGGTCTTTTGTCTGGCTTCTTCATCTTGTTCTCTGGCGACAATGCGCGCCATCTTTGCCATGACCTTGTACGAGTCACGGAGTTTGTCGAGGTGTGTGGCCGTCATCCCAGAGAACCACCTCGTCTTTAGGTAGTCCTCGAGATCGTTGGCTATTGCAAGCGGAGGAATAGGAGTGTTTGATTTGAGCATGGGGGAGTCGGGGACCGAGATGTGGTCAGGGATGGATACGGTAGGGGATGCTGGTCATGAGGGGTACAGGGTGTTGGTCATGGTGTAGTGGTGGTATTGTCTTAGGGTGTAGGTGTGTCCGAATGGGATCTTTGTGAGCGTGGCTAAGGCTAGGAATGCGACAGAGATTTGAAGGTGGGTATCAGTCATCATCGTTTGTGGGGAATTTGCCCCCCTCTTAAGGTGTGCGATGTCTTGGCGCTTTTGTCTGTTTGGGTGCAGTGGGGTTCTGTTTGTGGAAGTTTGTGATGAGGTTGGGTGTGTGGAGGTCTTGGCGTGGGACCCAGGAATCTTCTGATGGAGGGAATCCCTTCCATCGGACTCTATATTGGAGAGTTTTCCTTCGTCCAAAGAGTCGTGATTGGATGATCTTTTCCACCTCCCATTCCGGTTCTCCTTCAATGATATCTGGGGGTGGTCTTTCGTAATTGTGTCCATGCGCTTCTGTTTCTTTGTAAGGCGTGAGTAGATCGATGTGGAACACCGGGTGGATGCGCATGGATCCCGGTAGGCCTAGGCGGTATGTCACTGGAGATAGTTTGGCGGTGATGGAAAAGGGGCCGTAACGCCGAGGTGCCAATTTGCTTGTGGGGTGGTGAGTTTTGAGGTTGTGCCCTTCAAGCCAGACTTGATCCCCGATTTTGTATTGGGTGAATGGGGTTTGTTCTGGTCGGGTCTGGAACACTTGTTGGGCTCTGTCCCGTGCTTCTCGGATCTTCTCCAGGCGTTCCTGGACTGTGGGAACGTCGGAATCTTCTTGGGAAATTGGTATCATCGGTTTTGTGCCGAATAGGAGCTCATGTGCGGTGACACCGGACCTGTCATGTGGCCACGAATTATGGACGTATTTGGCTAGGGTCAGGTACTGCAACCATGTGCTTTGGTCATCTGCGACCCATAGCCTTAGGTATTGTTCAATCCACTGGTTGGCTCTTTCGCTCTGCCTGTCCGTACGGGGGTGGAACGCTGTGCTGATGTTCTGTTGGATGTGAAGTAGTCGGCATAATTCCTGGGTGAAGTTAGATACGAATCTGGGATCTCTATCGGAGATGATCTTCCTGGGTATGCCAAACCATGGCACCAGGTTTCAGAAGTAGAGTGTGGCTACACCCTCTCCTGTGATGTTGGTAGTGCATGGTATGAATTTTGCTGCCTTGGAACACCCTTGGTGTGGTTTGACAGGGAACAGTTGTAGGGGTGCTTTTCGATGGTGGGTGTGAGGTTTGTTCTCCTGGCATGTTGCGCATCCTCGAATGTACTGGGCTGCAAACTCGTTCATGCCCTCCCCTTGGTATTCTTGTTTAAGGAGATGTTGTGTGTTGGTGATGCCAGGGTGCCCCGTGAGTGGGTGGTCGTGGTATCTTTGGAGTATCGCTCTCCTTTCCTCCAGTGGTTCTGGGAAGAGCAGCTTCGTGAAGTAGATGTCTGGTAACATCACGATTCCCTTGTTATCGTCCTCGCCGGTGGCTACACCGGGAGGTCGTGAAAGGAAGTCGGCCGGTATGTGCCTTTTTCCGGGGACGTGCACTAATTTGAAGTTGTAGTCTGCTAACTTCTGCATCCAGTGGGATTGACATCGGTTTAGGTCCTGTGATTTTTGGAAGTAAATGAGATTGTGGTGGTCGGTGTGGACTATGGTCTGGTGTTTGCTTCCTCCTACGTAGGGTCTCCATGTGGTAAGTGCGACGACTACTGCGTACATCTCCTTGTCGTAAATATCCCAGTTTCGTTGAGTGGCATCCAGGGTCTTCAACAGGAATGCGACTGGGTGGTTCCTGCCGTGTTCATCCTTCTGGTGGAGCACTGCTCCGACCGCGTAGTTGGAGGCGTCGGTGTCAATGGTGAATGGTAGGTCAAATCGTGGTTGACGTAGTACTGGGGTGGTGGTGACTGCGTCAATAAGCGCTTCGAACGCTTCTTGGCATTCCGGGGTCCAGTTGAACTTCTCTCCTCGTGCTGATTGGGCGATAAGTTGGTTGAGAGGTGCCGTGATGACGCTGAAGTTCCGGATGTACATGCGGTAGAAGTTAAGGAATCCGATGAACGAATGGACTTGCTTGGTTGTGGTGGGGACCTTCCAATCCTTGACACCCGCCACCTTAACCGGATCCATGGCAATCATATCTGGGGTTATGATCACCCCGAGATACTCTACTCAGGTTACTTCGAAGAGACACTTCTGTGGTTTGAGATATAAGTCGTGTTCTTCAAGCACGCTAAGCACTGCGTGCACTACACGACGATGGAGGGAGACGTCATTTGGGGTGTGGATAAGGATGTCGTCCATGTACATGGTCATGTATCCTTCGTTGATTAATTCTCTGAAGATGTGGTTCATCATTGCTTGGAAGGTCGCTGGGGCGTTGGTGAGTCCAAAGAACATCACCAGGGGTTCAAAGAGTCCTTGACTTGTTTTGAAGGCTGCTTTCCCTTGGTCTCCTTCCCAAATCCTGATGTTATTGTAGCCCCATCGCACGTCTAGTTTCGTGAAAAGCCCGGATCTACCTCCCAGCACTCGTGTCAGTCAATCCATAAGCTCTCTGATCAACGGGAGTGGGGTCACGTCCCGGATGGTCCAGGAGTTCAGTTTGCGGTAGTCTTGGATGGGGCGGTAGGTCCCATCCTTCTTCAGTATATAGAAGACCGGTGACGCGTACAGTGATTTGGAGCGTCGGATTCTCCCAATCCTGAGGTTTTCCTCAAGGAATCGTTGCTGAGCTTCGTCTTCTTTTGGAGTAAGTGGGTAGATTTTGCAGTCGATGGAGGTAGGGGCATCGGGTTTGAGCTCAATTGCATGGTCCCATGGGGTGGACTTGGGGAATCGTTGCGCCGCTTCATCGCTGAATACGCGTGCGTGGTTGTGGTATTGGACGGGGACGATCTGGTCCCACATCTTTTTTGGTTGGGTGTTGGCTGCCTGAGCTAATTGTTGTGCCACCGTCGTCTTCGCAAGACGCATTATCAGTTGGTCCCCTGGTTGTAGTATCAGGGGATTGTTGACAGTGACGGATTTCATCCCAGCAACGGGTGTACTTGTGGTGGCTGCCTGAGCTGCGGCTCCGGCCGTCCTTAACACCACCTTGGCTGGTAGGGTACCTTTCTTCCAGTCGGGCTGGGGGTTAGCTGCGGCAAACCACGGGTACCCCAGTACAATGTAGTCGCCGTCCATGTGGGCGACATAGAATCTCAGGGTGTGAGGGGTGGTCCCCGTCACCACCTCGAGGTCGGTATAATGGGTGATGTCGCCACCTTTATTCGGTGATCCGTCGGCGTTCTTCAGTCGCCGTGGCATCGGGAGTAACTTCATCCCTAGCCAGTGTTGTTCAATGAATTGTTGGCTTACGAAGCATTCTGTGGCTCCACTGTTGAGGAATGTGAGGAGGTCGGCCTTTTTCAATGCGGTGTGAAACGAAACTGGAATTCACATGGCGTTGACTCGTGGTAAAAATACATCACGTTGAAACATAGCTTGAGCAAAGGCCGTTTTGCTCAAGCCTGACCAAAATCCTCCTCTCCGCATATTTGCCCCCATTTACTCGCCAGCTCCTGGTACTCTTCCTCTCCCAATCCTTTTATGAACACCAAGACTGCATCCTGGGATAGGGGCGTCATCTGCCCACTGCTCCCGGCTTCAGATTGTTCCGTGGTGGTAGTCTGGGCCCATTTTGCTTCAGGGCATTGTGCTGGCTTCTTTGGGCAGGCTCAGGAGATGTGTCCCTGAGCTTGGCGGAAGTAACAGCGGCCTTCTCGTCGGCATCGTTCCTTGTCTGCCTTGGTGACGGCTTTTCGCGCCACGTCTACTTGCATGGCGTTAGGGTCAGGCTGGCGTGGTTTGCGTCAAGTGTTAAATTGTCCTCGTGAGTTTCGGTTTGGGTTGAAGAAGGGGCATGGGAGCCCACCTTGCGGTGGTCTGTTCCCGGTGGTCAGCTTCTTCTGTGTGAAGAAGGCTTGGCGGTGTGGTTCTAGGGCTGTTAGGATCGCCGTTCGTTTGTGTGCTGCCGCCTTCCAGTCAACCCAGTTTCGGGGTTGGTCCAAGTTCATGCAGTTGTCGAGTACTTTTAGGTTGAGCCTGCGTTTGAATTTCTCCAAAACTGCCGGGTCGTCTTCTTGATACTGTGCCTTCCTGGCCCACTCTGCAAACTTGG
>QLOS01002195.1:0-14694 GCA_003313725.1 Russula sp. MG48 | reverse complement strand
TGGCAGTTCAGTGAGAAACTTAGTGAACACCTGTCCAAATGTGTCCGATGGAGGGTTAGCATCTGTCTTCGTAGTCTTCGCTATCATCCACTCCTTCCACTCATTGGGAACGGATGAGGTGTGGATCTCGTCGAGATTGAGGTCCATCCGACCGGATTTGGATACACAGGCTTCGGCACGAAGCCAGAGAGCTGCGAGTGCTTGCCAAGCAGGTCCCAAGGTGGTCCAGCCTGCCCCTGCAAGTCCAACCTCTTCACGAAGCGGCTGCAGAACGTGTGGGACGCTTGAAAGTCCATTGTAACTGGGAATGTTTTTCGGACATGAAAAAATCCTTAGAGCCATGCAAAAGTACATACCGCTTCTGTAACGAGGCATCCAAGGATATCTTGGCCTTTGGATCTTGTAGCGTCTGTCCGATATCCATTGCTCCTATAAGATCACTATCCTCCATAATATATGGGCTTTGACTCACAGTGTTAGATGTTGCATTCACTGTGGACTGCTTTTTCAGCAAGCGCAGATGTGTACGACCTGCCTTGATGTCTTGTATTCTGGATAAACAGGAGATGTTATTGTCCAATGGCAAGAAATACAAATGAGACATACACATGGGCATAGCCCGAGATAAGCTCCTTGATTTTGAGGCTTATTTCTTCATATTCAGAAAACAGATATGGACTGTTTAAAACGTAACCAGGGACTTGGGAATACTGGTCCGGGAACTGTGCTACCCAGAGGGCTCTGAGGGCAAGTCCAAAGCTCAGGGCAACCAACTCGACTTGCTCATACGATGCAAGGATGCTTCCATCTGCTGTGAGTGGGTCCATTGAAGCCCACTGTCTGAAGGCAGAGAGGGAGGATGGCGATGTGCTGTCATAAAATGTGTCGGACAAATAGTTGTCGGTGGATGACCAGGATGCCCATGCTGGCGGCGATCCCTCAAGGAGGTCGCCATCCTTGAGAAGGAATCAGGTACCAAAAATATAAACAACTTGACGCTCACCTTTGCAGCACGAAGAAGAACTATCAATTTCTGGTAGTTCATATCGTCGGACAGTGATATGAGGAATTTACAGCGTGACTTCTGGGTACGGGCAGCACTGCATGGGGATGTTGGAAGCACAAGTCCATCATTTACCCCAGCTGCAGTAGGAGCTGGGGATGCCCGGCCAGTGCTAGTGTCAGGGCCACCGGCAGGGTCGCCGTCATTCACATCACCATCACCTTCGTCATCTACTTCCTCCCCATCATCTGATCCATCGGGATCAATATACCGTGCCTTCCGCTTTTGGTTACTTCGTTTTGCTGAAATTGGCACGGTTGGTTCCATGATTGCATGTGCCCTTGAAACTTTATCTGAGCCACCCTTGAGGACCAATGGACGCTTGCCCTTCTTCTGCAATTTGAGCCAGTGCCTGAGCCAGGCATCTACGGCATCAGACTTCATATGCGAAGGCTCCTCGAGATGGTAGTCCGAATCTACCAGTGACATCTTGGAAAGATAGTTATGTGGGTTCTCCGCAATATCTGTCCATGGCGTGCGTCCAGTCAAGTTGTAAAATCCTGTCATATCATAGTTAGCAAATAAGACATAAGTTGTGAATATCATGGACTTCGTGCAGCAGCCATGAACTGCCTGAGGACCGCCTTCCGACGGTGCAGTCGCAGTCCAATAACATTCCCAGGTAGAAGGGGGTATCGCTCATCGTCAAAAGCTAGCGGTTCATCACTCTCTGCTTCTTCAGCAGCCTCTGATGATGCAATGGGTCTCAACTGAAGTGGACATACTACAGAAATACGCACCAACGTTGAAATCTTTCCACATATCAGCAATATTATTTGGTCCCTTCCGATACTGGTTCCGGGACTTGAAGAAGTTAAGACCCTCAGTCTCAAATCTACGTAGTGATTAGCATCCAGATATTACAGCTTCGTATTGCAGCTGTACCGTGAATACACCTGCTGCCCATCTTCATTCACATATGCACAGAGGGCAATGAAAATGGCACCAGTCTGCTTCTTCATGAACTTGAAGAAGTCTGCAACATCCTTCGGAAGTGACCTCGACAGCCTAGATAGGGATCATTAATAAGATATGTTCAAGTGCACGGATAACTTACCTTTGTTGAACAAATTCCGGGAGTGGTTTTGTGTTCCACTCCACTGCGAGGTCTTTGCATTCTTTTACTTCACATTCGGTGAGGGTGTCAAATACGTTTGTCAATGCGGCATGATACGTCCCAATGTCTTTCTCTCCGTTTTCGGACAGTCTTTTTTGCTCATCGGAAATCCGACCCACAAATTGATGGCCACACACGGACTTTGCAGTCCATGTCCGACTTGACGTTGGGTGACCACGTCCATCAGGCTTTGACTTTTCCTGCCTGTCACTTCAGGCAGCCCCCCCTAACTACCTGCTTAGGGTAGATAGTCGCACCAAGAAAGACTACCCTACTTAGGCCCCAGACCTGGGACTTGGTCCCACAGGTCTGGTCTTTCCCATCCCAAGGTCTGGTCATCCCACTGGGATAGCCCATGGGTTGAGGTGGTCTTGCCCATGGCAGCGGTCTAGACCAAGTATACCCTGGGGAGGTCCAACCATTGTGGGCAATCCCACTGCAAGTTTGGTCAGTCCCAGGGCTGATGGGACTCCCTAGCCTTGTTACGTTGCACTTGCTGATGGGACTCCCTAGCCTTGTTACATTGCACTTGCTGATGGGACTCCCTAGCCTTGTTACATTGCACTTGCTGATGGGACTCCCTAGCCTTGTTATGTTGCACTTGCCAATGGGACTCCCTAGCCTTGTCACATTGCACTTGCCGATGGGACTCCCTAGCCTTGTCATGTCACACTTTGTTGGGCATCCCATCCAAATTCTACTGTCAATATCAGGACTCAGTTACTGTCAGTCATGCTGTGCCCAGCCCAGTAGAGATCAGCACAGGTGATTATGCACATTACACTTCTCATCATGGATTAGATAGCTGTGTTATACAAGTATTATAAAGACAAAGTAAACTACAAGTGTGAGCATGCTGAGCAGCCCAGGCTCAAGCTGCCACTGGCTTAACAATGCTCAGTGTGTCCTGTACTTGCACCATGCATTCACAATCTCGTGCGTGCACTGTGTGCGCTCCTGCTCAGCCACTCCTCGCACAGCACCTGCTCCTCTTGCTGCCACTGTTGTGGTGCATACCACCACTGGGCCAGGTGCTCACGATCTCATGCCCTCATGCGTGCTGCTGTTGTTGTGCATACCACTGCCAGGCTACATGCTCATGATCTCGCGCATGCAGTGTGTGTTCTTGCCTGTGCCGCTGATCATGCAGCGCCTCCTGCTGCTGCTGCTATGCTTGCTGTGCGTGCCGCAGCCGTGCCTCTTTGTGCCGGTGCTGTTGCTCTCATGCGGTGGCACACTGTGAGACATTCCCGCCATAATCTGGCTGCTGCGGCGACAGGGGCTGCAGGAGCGGTCTCGGCGATGTGCCGCACCGGCGTTGTTGCTCTCTTGCACATTCTTCAGCCATGCGGCGGCGCGCTGCGAGACATTCCCGTCAGTCATGGCCACTGTGGTGACGGGAGCTGCGGGAGCGGTCTCGGCGATGTGCCGCGCCGGCATTGTTGCTTTCCATGCGGCAGCGCGCTGCGAGATGTTCCCGTCACAGTCATGGCTGCTGCAGCGACAGGGGTGGCGGGAGCAGTCTCGGCGATTTGCGGGCGGGCGGACGTGCGTGCGTGTTACGGCTCGAGGGGCCATGGGCACGACTTGTGCAACTAGGCGTACAGCGAGGGTGAGCACGTGCGAGGGCAACGAGCACGTGGTCTTGAGCGAGACACTTCCAGTGGTCTCAACGACGTGAGAGTAAACAGACTCTTCGGAGTAGAACGGCTAAGTCACGAACGTTCGTGACTTCAAGGTTCAAAGCTAAGTTGTTGCAGCCGACTTAGAGGGGCGTGAGAGTGAAGCGAGATAGTGCTTTGAATAAGCGTTATGACAGAGCGAGGACAGGGAGGCGGTGGGAGCGTCTTGAAGCGGCAGGCTCAAGGGTCGAAGCAAGGTCGGGTCTCGATTAAGAAACTAAGTCAAGCTTAAGGCTCGACTGGCGCAAAGGGGGCTCCTTATATAGGGAGCTACATGGGAACACGTGCTAACTACTACCTGAGTCATAATGAGGGCAGTGAGTCAGTCCAAGATCCAAAGCTAAATATAGTAGTGGAGCGATGGCCACATCGCTCCACACGAGTCACGCACGCTCCACAGGCGTCATATCGTACAGTAAGCAACCAAGTCATAAAGGTAAGCATGTAGGGGTAAGCATGGAGTCAGACCGGTCCGCAGTCCGCAAGGGAGATTGTAACAGTACGCCCTCCCCTAAGGGACAGCTGCCATGCTGTTAGTCAGAGGTGGCGGGCTCACTGGACAGGGCGCGGCCGGCATCGTTGGCGTCAGGGGAGGACTCAGGTGGGCAGGGGTGCTTGCGGCGCAGCATGTGAACGATGCGTTCACGGACGGGGAGGGGGCACTCGTGCATGAAGTGGACGTGAGGCGGGATGTGGACAGGGAGTTGGGCGACGACATCGGTCTGATGAGTGGCGGGGCAGCTTCGCAGCCAGTAGGATAGGGAGGGGAGGATGGGGCGCGCAAGAATCTGGTCCAGCTTGGGCCCGATGTGTGAGTTGACAGCTGCATCATGGAGACGCACTTCGACGACACGCAGCTGGTCCCTGAGCGCATGTCGGCGGCGTACTAGGTCAGCGTCCCGATCCAGCTGGAGAGCAGTATAGTCGGCACAGCGCTGTGGGGTGCCCAGAAGGTGGTGGTACTCCTGCTCGATCTGGGCGTGGAGTTTGTGGACGAGGTGGCGGTAGCGGTGGACTTCTGCAGCGACGCCGGTGTCATTGAGGTTTTCGATGAGGCGGTCCACATGGTGGCGATACTGGTGGTTGCCCTCCAGCGTGGTCAGATCCCAGTCATCTACGTCTGGGAGGTGAGCGTCAGGGCGGGGCTTAGCATGGAGGGGCTCAGCGTAAATGGGGGACGTTGTTGTCAGACGTCCCAAGACGAGGGGCTCGGTGAGGCAGGTGAAGTGGGCGTAGAAGGTGGCGGGGACTAGTCTGTTGTTGTGATCGGGGACAAGGATATTGTCCCGCTCACCTGGGTTGTCGACAAGTCGATGCCATCGCAAGAGATAACCATCGTAGCCAAGCGCGTTGCTTGACTGACCATGGCCTGGGTTTCCGCCATTGTCACCGTGGGCGCGTGGAGCTGCTGGGGCGGCGGCGATTCCTCCTTGACCGGCGGGGGTGGCGGCGACATCTGCGTAGCTGCGTTGACTCCTAGAGTACGAGGGGGCAGGGATCTCTGCCGGTGGCAGAAAGTGGACGGTGCAGGCAAGGTCGTTGTCGGCAGATGGAAGAACGGAAAAGACGGTGGCTCCGACGGGTGGTGCCGCCCTGAAGCGGGGGTCGGCTGGCATGAGCGAATGAAGTCCACTCGGGGGGGGCGAAGCGGCAGATACTGAGGGGTTGGCAGGCGCTGAGGGGAGGCTCGAGACGGGGGAGGCGCTCCAGGTAGCATGGCCGTCGTCGATCTGGATGGGGGCGTTACAGACTCCACAGAAGTTGTCTGAGCTGAGTGGGTGGTCTGAGAGGTCTGGGGTGGAGTGGAGGCTGGGGGCGGATGTGCTGCCACGAGCAGGAGAATCTCGTCCAGAATTCGGTCCGCTTGCTCCATTGCTTCCATTGTCGTCGTCGCTGCTGGGGCTGCTGTCGCTGATGGTGAATATGCGGGCGGCGAAGGGCGTTGCTGGGCGGCGCTGCAAGTGGTCATCCTCGGTCCTGGGCTCCGTCGGCGACGGCGATGCAGGGGCAGCGATGTTGATGACTTGGAGATGGGGCTGTTGGTTTTTCGGCGAGCCATCGTTGGACATGAGTGACGAGTAAGTGGGCAGGGGCGAACTGGGAGTGGTGGAGGTGAAAGGGGGAGATGGGACTTTGAATGCGATTAGGGCGTGTCTTATATAGGCCTCCCTTATCGCGGCAGGGTTATCTCGGTGGAACTGGCGGACTAGGTTCAGGGAGTGTTTCAAGTTTGCCCGAGGTTCCCATGTGTCTTCTGCTGCAGAGTACCCTTTCCATCTGACTCAGTACTGTGGCTGTTTAGTTTTTCCAAATCGGCGGTACTCTAGAATGGCCTCGACTTCGTATTCTGCTTCTCCATCTATGACGTCAGGAGGCGGTTCTGTGAAGTTTGGGCCATGCTCAGTGGTTTCTACATACGGGGTAAGGAGACTGGCATGGAAGACGTCATGGACGTGGTGTAGCTTCCACTGTGGGGGGATGGCGAGCTGGTACACTACTGGGGAGAGGACTTTGGTGATGGCGAAGGGGCCGTAGCGTCGTTGAGCGAGTTTTGCGCTTGGCTGGGTGATGTGGATATTCTTCCCTTCAAGCCAGACCTTTTGTCCTTGGGCGAATGGCTTAAATCGCACTCCCTTCCTGGAGCTGATAAGGGTCTGGGCATTGGTGATGGCGGTCTGTGCTGATTGTCGGCCCTCCTGGATGCGGTCTAGGCGTTCTTGGAGCGTCGGTATTTTCTCGGATCTTTGTGGCTGGTGAGCACGTGGTACATGGCCCATGAGGAGCTGGAATGGGGCTTGTTTGGTGGTGCTGCTGGGCCAGGTGTTGTGAACATATTGGGTGACTGGTAGGAGCGAGGCCCAGTTGTTCTGTTGGTGGTTGACATAGATGCGGAGGTACTGTTCTAGCCATTGATTGGTGCATTTGGACTGGCCATCTGTTTGGGGGTGGTAAGCCGTGCTGATATTTTGCTCTATGCCGAGGGACTTGCAGAGTTCTCTGGGGAAATGCGAGGCGAAGTGTGTTCCTCTGTCGCTAATGATTCTTCGGGGAATGCCGTAGTGGGGAAAGATGTTCTTGGTGTAGAGTGTCGCGATTTCTGGAGCTGTCATAGATTCCCTGCAGGGGATGAAGATGGCGGCTTTCGAGCAGTCATGGTCCGTTACTGTGAGGATGGAGTCAAAGCCGTCTGATGGGGGTAGTTTGACGATGAGGTCGAGGGCGACTGTCTCGAATGGCAGAGCGGTTGGGTTGGTTGTGATAGGCATGAGGGGTGGCGTTGGCTTCGTGGTGTTGGCTTTGGTAGCTTGGCAGATGGCGCATCCCTTGACGTAGGCGAGAACTGTTTGTTTCATGTTGGGCCACCAGTAGTCTTTGGCGATGAGGAGGCATGTTTTTAGGATGCCCGGGTGTCCGGCCGTTGCTGAGTCATGGTAGAGGGAAATTACCCCCCTCCTAAGGTCGTTGTCTGCCACGACAACCAGGCGATCGGCGTGCCACCACCCTCCTCCGGGGCGTCGTTCTAGGGGGTAGGTAGAGGCCCACGTGGCGATCGTGGGAAGGTGGTCTTTCTGGGCTGCCAGGGTGCGATCTTCCAGATCTACAGCGGTCGCGGCGTTAGCGAAGAGGTGTGAGGGCAGGGCGATGACGTCTTCATTGTTGCTTCCTGCGTTATCCCAGTCTGGACGGCGGGAGAGGGCATCAGCTTTATTGGTTGCCCCCGGGCGGTGGACTAGGGTGATGTTATAGTCCCCTAGCGTGAGGATGTAGCGGGCGATCCTTCGGTTGATTTTCTGGGGGGATCTGTAGTATTGCAGGTTTTTGTGGTCCGTGATGACGAGGACCTGGTGTTGCGTGCCCATAAGGAGATGGCGCCAGTGTTCTAGTCCTCGAATGATGGCGAGGAATTCTCTGTCCCAGATGGGGTAGTTGCGCTCGGTCGCGGTGAATGTTTTGGAGTCGTATCCCACTGGTCTGCGACGCCCCTGGGGGTCGTATTGGTATAGGATGGCTCCTGTGGCGTTTTGGGAGGCATCCACTTCGAGCTCGTATGGTCGTGTCGGGCTGGGCTGCCAGAGAATGGGGTCGCTGGTGACGATGTGGATGAGCTTATCCACGGCGGCTGAGCATTTGTCTGTCCAGACGAAGGGGACCCCTTTCTTTAGTAGGTTGGTGAGTGGGCGGGCGATTTCTGCGAAGCCTGGGATGAAGGGGCGCTGGTATCCCAGCACTCCTAGCGTGGATCACAGTTGTTTGACACTGGTAAGGGTGCGGGGCCATTCCTTGATTCCCTTTAGCTTGCTAGACTCGATGCGCAGTGACTCTCCATCGATTATGAGCCCCAGGTACTCGACCCTCCGTCGCTCAAAGAGGCATTTCTGGGGTTTGAGGAAGAACGATTCCTTTTCCAGGACGTCCAGAAGTTCGTGAACAATCCGTCGGTGTAGGGCGTGGTCTAGGGGTGTGGCGATGAGGATGTCGTCCATGTAGACGAAGACCATTCTGGGGTATTTGAGCTTCAGTGGTCGGAGTAGCCTATCCATGACTCGTTGGAAGGTGCTTGGGGCGTTGCACTGCCCAAAGAGCATGACGCGGGGTTCGAAGAGTCCCTGTGGCATTTTGAAGGCTGCCTTCCATTGATCTCCCTCTCTGATGCGTACATTGTGGTATCCCCATCGGATGTCGAACTTTGTGAAGAGGGCGCGTCCTTCTAGATCTCTGGTGAGGATGTTAATATCAGGCAGGGGGTACACATCTCGGATTGTCCAGCTGTTTAATGTTCGGTAGTCCTGGACCGGGCGGAGGGATCCGTCCTTCTTTTTGATGAAGAAGAATGGTGCAGCATATGGGGATTTTGATAGCTGGATGTACTCCTTATTGAGCTGCTCTTTGATCCAAGCGTCGGCAGCGATCAGTTCTTGGGGATTGAGGGGGTAGACTTTGCAGTCTAGTGTTGCTGGGGCATCTGGTTTGAGGTTGATCGCGTGATCGTCCTCTCGACTCGGGGGGAAGCGTTGAGCCTCTCTTTCTGAGAAAACTCTCCAATGTCGGGCGTATTCCTTTGGAACATCCGCAGCTGTGGGCGTTTTCCGTTCCTGGTGTGCTTGTATCGCCCATTCTTGGGCAATGTTGGTTCGGTTGATCTGGAGGATGAGGCTGTCTCCGTCCTCCCATCCTATGGCGTCTAGTGCATGTCCTAACATCTGGGCATAGCGCAGTAGGGTCTTGGGCTGTTCCGAGGCCTTCCTTCCCGTTGTCGTTAGCGAAATCGGCCCTCCCTGGACGGTGCGAGTTGTCCAGTTAATGGCAGGGTTGAATGCATGCAGCCATGGGAAGCCTAGGATGGTTCTATCTCGTCCTAGATTGGCCCAGTAGAAGCATTGGACATGCTCCTTCTCTCCTTGCTTGATGAGGAGGTCACAGTAGGTGGTTATTCTCCCGCTGCGGTTTTCCGATCCGTCCACGTTGTACAGAAGGCGTGTTTGGGGGAGGGGGTGTGGGGTGAGGCGAAGTCGCTTGGCAGTTTTTTGGTCGATGAAATTGTCTGTGGCGCCACTGTCTACCAGCGCTGTTTCCGCAGCCTTCCCATGTATACTCGAGAACGTAAAATTGGCATTGACACTATTTCGGTTCAAGACATACATGGTACAGATTCGTGAAGCTTGATCCCAGGCTGATAGATCAAGCTGCTTTAAAAATCCAAGTCCTCCTCTATAATTTGATCAAACATGGCGGTGCGTTCTGTGGCGTTCATGGAGCGTAGCTGGGAAATGAGGTCTGATTGCGACATTTGGCTGGCGCTATCTTCTGGCGCGATGCTGGAGGCGGCTTCTGTTTCCACCACTCTTGCCTTGGGTGGTGGTGGTCCTCGTCGCTTTGGCTTCTTGCTGCACTGATAGGCTCGGTGGCCTACCTCTTTGCAGTAGAAGCATTTTCGCTCATCCATGAGCTTTTTCTTTTCTGTGTCGGTTAGTGGTCCTCCTAGGCGATTGACATCAACCTCCATAGGGACGGGGATGTTGTTTCGGTTAGTCCGGGCTGATGGAGTTGGTCTGGGGACGAAGCGGGGGCGTGGTACGAAGCGTGGGGGGTTGGGGTTTGGTCCCAGCATTGCTGTTTTGCGGGCCGTCCTCTGGATCTCCTTTCGTGCTGCTTCCTTCCACCCTTCTATTGTTGTGGGGACCGTGTCCCTGTTGAGGATTTTGAGCGCTATTCCTCGGCGCAGTCCCTTAGTGAAAAGATCTAATGTTCCTCGTTCATTTGGGGACCATCCTGATGTGAGGACGTAGTGGTCGAAGCTGGCAATGTAGCCATCGATGTCATCCCCTTGCATGCGCAGCTCCGTGAGTTTTCTGTAAGCTTCCTGTTCCTTGGCAGTGTCAGTGAATGCCCTTTTGAAGCTATCTTCGAACTCTGTCCATAGGACTTCATCTGTGCGCGCAATGGGGTTGATTTGCCTGGTGACTTTGTTATTGAGGGCCTTCATCTGGGCATCGCCCCAATCATCGACTTTTGGTCCTCTAATGAGGGATATGGCGAGGGCCACACGATTATAGGGGATGGTGACATTTTCCGAGGTGCCGTGGAGGATTCTGTAGATGCTGAACTCCCTGAGGAAGTTGTCGCTTTTGCTGCGATCTCCTTCGAAGGTGGTGGGCTTATTTCCCGTTGCTCCATTGTCATTTCTTGGTGGGGCGACTGCGGCCATTACTGGGGCTGCTGGGGGCGCTGGTGGTTGCGGTTGTTGGAGGATAGGCGGGGGTGCGGTTGGCTGGGCTGCTGCGTGGGCGATTTGCAGGAGCTGGGGCGTTTCTTGGCTTTCTGGCAGGAGTGGGTGAGTTCCTTGTAGCATGGCTACGTTTTGGAGTCCTGTACTGATGAATTCTTTGAGTGGCGAGATGGCTTGGGGAACTGGTGTGGGCTCTTCCCCCTCGCTGGCAGTGTGAAGGGATGGGGAGGTGTGGCCTGGGCTAGCTGGGTCTACCGTGATAGGTTCTGGGGATTCTGGCTTGAGCGAACTGTGTCCTAGTCCGGTCTCGTTGGCGTGTTTGAGTTCTAGGACTTCACTTGCACACGTCCAGTATTCTCCTTGATCGTAGGTGATAAGGTACCAATCGTTGTTGAGGTACTCGATGGGTCTCTCCCTGATACCTAGCGGGGTGAAGAGGCGGACGTGGTAGCACCAGTAGTCATCTGTATCGTTCCTTCTCCAGTGGGCTTCTCCCTTAATATAGTCTGGAAGGTCGTCTTCTCTCCTGATAGGTACTCTCGTTCTATATCCTCGAGAGAGCGCGAGTCTGATTTCTTCCAGGGTTGCTTATGAGGGGAGAGGGAATCCTGCCATCTCGAAGAAGGCGGTACAGATGAAGTTTAGTTCCTGCGCGAAGCTTTCTAGTTCGTGAATGAGCTGGTCTAGGAGGCGGTGGTGGTGGTTGGGTCCTCTGTCACAGAGGATGTAACAGTCGTAGCTGTGGCGGATCGCGTCACCTCTGGCTTGGTCTAGTAGGTGCTGCGTGAATTCTATGGCGTCGCAGAGGGCTTCTGGCGTAATCTCCCTGACTCCAATCAGTCTGTGTTGTCTAGCAGACTCCAGGGTGTCAATGAAAGTTTGAGGATTGTGAGGGCAGCTTCTAGCAAGTTAAATTCTCCTTGCCACTCTTGGTCGATGTGACAGAAGACGTCTCTTTCGATACAGAGGGAGAGGTGTACTTCTGTGGCTCCTTCTTGACAGGTGTGGTGGCAAATGGCGTTGTGGTTGTAGATGGCAACGTCCAAGTGGGATCTCCACCGTTCTATGTGGAGGCGGCGTCTGGCAAGTTCCTGAAGGCGTTTAGCAAAGGCAGCGTCGTCCAGGGCGGTTCCTGTAGACGTGGTAAAGGGGAAGCTTGACTTATGTTACGGCTTGAGGGGCCATGGGCACGACTTGTGCAACTAGGCGTACAGCGAGGGTGAGCACGTGTGAGGGCAACGAGCACGTGGTCTTGAGCGAGACACTTCCAGTGGTCTCGACGACGTGAGAGTAAACAGACTCTTCGGAGTAGAATGGCTAAGTCACGAACGTTCATGACTTCAAGGTTCAAAGCTAAGTCGTTGCAGCCGACTTAGAGGGGCGTGAGAGCGAAGCGAGATAGTGCTTTGAATAAGCGTTATGACAGAGCGAGGACAGGGAGGCGGTGGGAGCGTCTTGAAGCGGCAGGCTCAAGGGTCGAAGCAAGGTCGGGTCTCGATTAAGAAACTAAGTCAAGCTTAAGGCTCGACTGGCGCAAAGGGGGCTCCTTATATAGGGAGCTACATGGGAACACGTGCTAACTACTACCTGAGTCATAACGAGGGCAGTGAGTCAGTCCAAGATCCAAAGCTAAATATAGTAGTGGAGCGATGGCCACATCGCTCCACACGAGTCACGCACGCTCCACAGGCGTCATATCGTACAGTAAGCAACCGAGTCGTAAAGGTAAGCATGTAGGGGTAAGCATGGAGTCAGACCGGTCCGCAGTCTGCAAGGGAGATCGTAACAGTGCGGGTGCGCAATGTGCATGTGTGGCACGGCGGCGTGCGCGGCATGCGCGGGGGCGGGTGATGTGGGGGCGAGTGGGCGATGTGCGGGGGAGCGTTTTGTCAGTTGCCGTGAGGCAGTGCCTATGAGACAATGAATGCGGGCGTACCATATCCATAGCCGTCGCGGTGGGGGCACGAGGAGGCGGCCACGCCCCTGTGGAGTGGTCGCTGCAGTCATGGCCACTGCGGCAATGGGGGTGGCGGGAGCGGTCTCGGCGATTTGCAGGCGGGTGGACGTGCGTGCGGGTGCGCAATGTGCGTGCGCGGTGTGCGCGGGGGCGGGCGATGTGTGGGCGAGTGGGCGATGTGCGGGGGAGCATTTTGTCAGTTGCTGCGAGGCGGTGCCTATGAGACGAGGGATGCGGGCACACCATATCCATAGCCGTCGTGGTGGGCATGAGGAGGCGGCCACACCCCTGTGGAGTGGTTGCTGTATAGCGTTACTGCAGTCATGTACAATAGAAGACATATTAATGAAAAAAAGAAAAAGAAAAAGAAAAAAAGAAAACACACCGGGGCTCGGGAGGTGTTACCTCCCAAGCTTCTATGCACGCGGCGTCGTCCTTTTTCTTCCCCATAGTGTGGGTCTGCAGCAGTCGGGTATGGCAAAAATGCAGGCTCTGAGAGCCGCTGCGGGATGCAACCATAGCGGTTGGTGTTGCCCGTGTCGTCCTCTGGAGGCAGGCCAGGACCGTCACAGTACTGACCGGGCATGACCATAGCGAAGGTCCCACAAAAGGGGCAGGTCGCTCGCATCGCAGAGGCCATGATCTGCATCATCATATGGCTGGTATAAGGTAGCAGAGGATTTATTGCTCAACTCAACGAACGGGGCAGAGATAGGCAGTTCTGAAGGATGGGCCCGGCGGGAAGCATGAGAGTGCGCACAGAAAAGATAACCGGCCCGAAAAATGTCTGAAAACGCATTTTGTTGATGATATTACAACGCATAGGGATAAGTACAGATCATAGTTGAGGAAAGGAAACTATAGACAGACTGTTCAGCATGGAGATGTTGAATACTACCTGCGGCCAGTCTAATACTCTGCACCTTCGTACCAACCGTGACCACCCGCATCATCGTGCCAATTACCCGCGTCATCGTACGGTTCATGCCAATTACCCGCATCATCGTACCAACCACCTTCTTCATCGTACCAATAATAATCGTCCGCATCCTCACCAACATCCCATTGTTCATACCCTTGATATTGCCTGTGTCGAGAAGGCCCTACTTCTGATGCTTGCGGTGGCCCAGGCATCATTCTTGAACGCGATGAACTAGCTACTTGATTGTCAGGTCCGAGTCGACGTGGCAGTGGAGCGACTTGGTGGGGTGTGTGATTGTCGACGTCGTAAATCTTGCATTTCTTTTGGGGCAGCTCAATGGAAGGTTCACGCCCTCGAGGGACTTTGAGGTGACGAGCCTGGTTCAAATGGCTGGGCTGAGATGTGGCTGAATTATCAGGATCAGGATCTCGGGTATGAGGGACAGGTTGGTGATGTCCGAGTCGTCGCTCGGTATTGTGATCTCCTCGTACTTCATCTTCCGAGTGGACATATCCACCGTCATAGTCCTGATAATGTTGATGCTGGGGATAGGCAGGACGAGGGCCTTCGCGTGCCCTTTGGTCATGGTCATCATATTGTGCAGCACCGTGGTAGCCGCGGTGATGGGATTGCCGGACTTCATTGGCCGAACGAGTGTTTGTTGTGGGTACGCGTCTGTGGTTATTAGCACCTGCTTGAAGCACCTCTTCTGACTGATTCTCCCGATGGTGATGGAGTGGGTGCGGCCGCGGCCGCGGGCGTGGGCGTCGTGCTTCATTGATATCTGAAGCCCCCTCCACACTCGGCGGACGATGGTGAGGGCGATGGTGAGGGCGATGGTGAGGGCGGGGGTGAGGGCGGGTGCGTGGTGTTTCATCCTCCACAGTAGGCGTACGAGATTCATGCCGAACTCGAGCACTGGCAGCTGAAGCAGGAGAGATTTGACCCGATTTCTTTCGCTTGCTCTTGGCAACTTTTTGCCGGAAATTCTTGGATTCCATGAGTGTCATGAGTACGTTCGCCGGTTCAGAATCGTCGAGGACGAGGGCGACCGACATCAACTGGTCATCTGGCAGCTCTTTTTCCTCTGGAAAATAATGAGTTCAACGAATATGAAGGTATAAGGGATTATGTACCTTCCGTCCAAGATTCGACGCGACACAGTGGACCTTCATCTGAAATGCCATCCTCACCCTCCGCTCCACCCGTCAATGCCTGGATGCGTG
>QLOS01002192.1:0-10895 GCA_003313725.1 Russula sp. MG48 | reverse complement strand
GGACTCGGAGAAAACCAAAGATCATTGGTGACGAAATATAACGTAGGGTAAAACGACACACAACAAGAGAAATGCGTGATCATATAGCACTTCTGGGCACTTGGCACGAGGAAGCAGGCCGCAAGCACATTGACACAATGCGCCTTCACGAGGGCGCGCCGATATAGCACTTCACAAGCGGCTCCCGGCACCCCGCAGACAACATCATGTGCTCGCTGTCACACAACACGAGCACGACGCGCCCGCTCTCGTCGAGCCCGCCCAGCCAAATCCAGTCTTCCGTGTAAAGCGGCTGCTCATGCATCGGGACGATCCTCATCCAATCTATACCGTCCCCGTCCCCGTCCTCTGGCGTGGCGTAGGACCCGAACCAAAAGCTCTCCTTGGGAACGACGGTGTGGTCCTGCGTAAAGATGACGAGAACGAGGGCATCAAGCTCCAGGAGGTGCGTCACGTACGTTGCGTTGCTGTGAAGAAGGCTCAGCCTTACGAAATCCCTGGTCCTGTCGCGGAGGTCGCGGGGACAACGACAAACTCACAAAGCCCGTGCCAGATGACGAGAGGGCGAGGGTTCGAAAGTACCAGGACATCTTATGCTGGCCTTACGAGAGCCTTGATAACTGAAGCAAGGGAGAATATGCTGCAGTACTTCATGATCTATGCAGTCAGTCCCTTCAGGTACTAGGTATAGCATGACTTTTATCAGCGCGGCCGGCGCGAACTGTGACACAGATGATCATTATCACGTGCTGGGAAAAACTCGGCTCGGCGTTGAACTCCGGCCTTCCATATCACAGATGCAGTTCTTAGTCTTGCGCTTTCAATGACGCTGTCTTCGTCGTGATACAAATAATGATGTATCATGTTTTTCAGCACGACTATTCTACGAGTGTTATTTAGTATATCGACAAAACAAGAACAAACAAACATGTATGCCGTGGAATCTTGCATCACGTGCCAGTGGTTATCTAACTTGACCCCAATCTAAGACCGAGATCTCGAACCGTGGATGATTCGGCCCTAGGCTATTCGTGCGAATGTAGCTCTTCACAGCGTCTGCTCCAGGCTGCAACCACTGGCAGAGCACGTGACGGGGTGTTCAGCTCCTTTGCTTGATGGAGCAAGTCGAGCGTGACCTGGCCGGCGGGCTGTCCCCTCAGTCGCAAGAGAAGAGGCGCGGGAGGCAGTGACGAAACTGACCTTGGAGTTCGTGATGATGCTCACAGAGGTTTCGGCAGGTGCTGGGAGATCCGTCAGACTAAGCACCATCTCGATGCCCTCGACCCGCTCTCCTTCTGCACAGGTGATGCAGCGCGCGTGTAAGTACCGATTTTAAGTGAGACGGTAGCGAGATGGAACGCACGGGATACACGGGTGTGACCAAGAAATCCGTATGAAGTACCATGGCAAAACCTGCGATGTTATATGGGAATGGCCAGATGCTCTTGGGAGGTGAGCTCCCAGACTAGATCACGGCACGTACTTTGGTGCCGTGCTTGGACTGGTCTCTCGACGCGCCGACGACTCGGACTGCGCCTCGAGGCGACGAAAGGAAGAACTTCTGAATCCCTGTGGCTGTGTGTGTCCGAGTTATGATACGAGAAGGATCATTTACCCTCACGTGCCGAATCGGCCGCATTGACAGATCGCGTCATTTGAAGCTATCATCATGCCCGATGGTGTTGCTCTCGAAAAAGTGAAGACGCTCGAATCTCTCGGTGGGGATGTCAGGAGTGTTCGAAGCAGGCAAGTCCACCGCAAATCGGTGTTGCTTATGAGCCTTCTCTCTTGCAGTATGTTGATGGGTGCACGATGGCCGCCTGACGGGGAAAGATTCCTCATTATATGAGTTCAAAATCTTGATCTGGAGTATGCGCTTGATGTTACCAACAGATATACACACGAGGCACCCGAGGCGGGGGGGAAATCGGACGATGGTGCCAAGGTGGCACTGGGCCATCACATTCCCAAGTTCATTCATCAGACGGTGGGTGTGATTCCCTCAAGTGGTAACCGCCACTGGGAATTCGACCTCTTGGCTAATTCTTTAATACTCACGGTTGCGTAGATGACGAGACTGCCAAGGAGGTCCCGCTCCGTCCGCTGACCTCGCTCAAGTGGCCGTATGTACCAGAGGAGAGTGCGTACCCGGATCCGCTAAAACGTGACGACCCCAAGCCGCTGCAGATGGCACAGTACGTCGCACACTTGTCTCTTACCTTTTTCATCTGTAAGTTTCTCAAGAGGGTGGGAATACTCGTGGTTCAGCGATTTCACACGCTGTCCGTGCCACTTTGACAGGACATCCCAAACTCAAAGACATTACGGTCTATTGACAGGCTGTGGGGACCGGCACGAGAAGAAGCGTTGTCTGGGAGTTTCGAGGTTGGATGTAACGAGACCCGGCGGTGGCAGGATTGGTACCGCTGAAGAAAAGGAGGTGATGCGTGAGTTAGCCGAGGTAATAGGAGCAGCCGTAAGGCGCAATC
The DNA here is from genome assembly GCA_003313725.1 of Russula sp. MG48. Classification (NCBI taxonomy): domain Eukaryota; kingdom Fungi; phylum Basidiomycota; class Agaricomycetes; order Russulales; family Russulaceae; genus Russula; species Russula sp. MG48. The sequence goes on along the minus strand of QLOS01002192.1, from coordinate 8,406 downwards.
GAGAGGATGCTTTAGGTCTCGGGACCAGAATTGACCGGGCTGTGCTGTATTTGTATATCAAGTATGGGCGGGCCCTTCACCTGACGATGATGCAGGCCCCTTTATCGCGTGGACCTGTCAGTGTCCCTGTACCTGAGTTAAGCTAAAAGTTAGCCTTGCCCATTGCTTCAAAAAGACTGCTTGTTTTATCTCCCTTCACCCCGATATGCTACTTTCAATAGGTGTTTCATTCCTCCTCTTCCTTTCACAGTCAGTGGCGGCAGTGTCGCCCCCCGGGCCGCCGCGTCGGGATCCCCTCCACATCCCTGTGCTCCGTCGCCGCCGTGTGCTAAGAGACGGGGATGCGATTTTAGACCACTATGCCAATCTGGCCGCGGGTTTAAGGGGTAAATACAATTTCGATTCGCCGGTGTCGCGTAGGGACGATATCAGCATAAGGGACGATATCAGTATAACCAATCAGGTGCGTTATTATATCTGGTGTGGCTTGGCTCGGCCTCATTTCACACATACAAACAAGGATGCGGATTCAAGCTACTTTGCGCCAGTTAGTGTCGGCACTCCGTACGTGTTGTCGTTGAGAGAATGTCGTTCCACCGTCTCATTTGTTGCTTGTGCTCACTGCTCAGGCCCCAAATCTTCGACCTCGACCTCGATACAGGTTCATCGGACTTGTGGTTTGCTACCACAGACTGCGCCCCCTGTGGTCAGGCCCCAGAGCTAGATCCGACAAAGTCAACCTCTTTCCAGGTCCAAAATGTACCCGTCATTATGAAATATGGATCCGGCGCTGCTGCTGGTCTCATCGCTCAGGACACTGTGTCTATGGGACCTTTTACGGTTAACCCACAAATCTTTGGTACGTACGTTCCCTTCTTGTTCATCGGCTTTCCGTTCTTCAGTTGGGAGCTTCGTTCTCGGAAACTCCAATGCCAGGCCCCACTGTGGCAATCCGAGTCGGCATCCTGGTCGGCGGGCCGAAGTTTGCCGCCAATCATGTGCCTCCCTTGGTCAGCAGTGCTAATATTGCATCATGATCAGCTGCTGTAAACGACCTGTCTGGAAATCTGATTAATGGCAAGCTCTCTGGCATCATGGGCCTCGCATTTCAAGGCCTTGCAAGAACACGCGCGGTGCCCTTCTGGCAAGCCCTCATCAACGACAACTCCCTCACAAACCCCGAATTCTCTTTCTTCCTCACCCGTTTCGTCAACGATCCAAATGCCATGGCTAAAGAACCTGGAGGGGTGTTCACGCTCGGTGGAAGAAATACAACGCTTTTCCAAGGCGACATTGACTTCCAGAGCTTCACCCTCCCACCCGGCGGCGGCTCGTTCTGGCTGCAGACCGTATCCAGTGCGTCACGCTCGAGCGTCCAAGGTCACGGTGGCGCAACCGTAAAGACTCATCCGGACGTGTTTTTTCAGGTGTCACTGTGAATGGGAAGACGGTCAACATCGGCAACACGAATAGAGCAGTCATCGATACTGGTACGACACTTATCGGTGGGCCCACTGCTGCCGTGAACGCTATTTGGGGTGCTGTCCCAAACTCTGTGCCCCTCACTGGGGACATGGCTGGCTTTTTCACTTTCCGTACGTATTTCCTCTCGATTTGTGGCAGTAGCGCCCCCCAAAGGTGCCAGGCTTCACACAGCTGAGCTGACTGGACGGACGGGACCCTCCCGTGTTCTAAACACGCAGCGTGTGAGACCCAGGTAACAGTTTCGATATCTTTTGGGGGACCCTCCTGGCCGATCAACGTCGCCGACATGAACCTCGGTCCCGTGAGAAAAGGCCAGTGCCTCGGTGCCATTTTCGATATCAACCCTTCCCCAAACATCAAGCCGCAACCGGGCCTACCAGTTTGGATCGTCGGCGACACGTTCCTTGTGGGTCTCTTCAGCTGTCTTGTGCTCCAATAGATTTTCCTGACAAGCAAGCGTAGAAAAACGTGTACACTGTCTTCCGCGCCGACCCACCTGCAGTGGGCTTTGCCCAACTCTCAGCCGCAGCTGGTGCGTAGTGTTTCTCGGACATTTGTGTTTGGCTCTGCTGGGGTACGTGTCGAGGCTTCTCATACAGCACCAGGGTTCCTGCCTGGGACTGGGCCTTCCTTCATGGTCACGAAAATGTAGTACCGCTTGGTGCGGTTGACATCATCATTACAAGCGCGCTTGCGTTGTTCTCATACTCACGGCTTGAACCTTATATCTGACGATGAATGTATTATACATTTATCGGTTGACTCGTGGACCTCAACTGTACAGCTGCTCTTTTTTTGTATCTTACTTGTTTGTGTATCGGAACTATGACGCGCGCGGAATTGTAGGCCGCCTAATACCTTTGGTGGACCTTCTGATTTGGCTACGAGCCGAGCCTTTTGGGATTATCGGTGAGCAGTGGGAGTCGGGCAACTGGCGACTATTCATTCGTTACCCTTATCTACCGTGCGTGAGACTCTGTAACCTGCAATATCTTTTCTACTTCCAGACTGCACGCGTGCACCTGCGCACGTGATACGCTTCAGGCTTCCCGTCGCGTTGTGCCAGACGATGATATGTCTTCTCGAGTTCTCTCTATCTGCTAGTTAATGTAGTTTATTCGCGCGAACATCCGACGGTGTGGCGGTTGCTCTTCCCGAAACTCGGAAGACATCTTCGCCAACTTTCCTCCAACCTTGTCTGTTGGCGGCAGACGACGTGTTTGTTTTTTTGGTGGTTTGGGTCCTCATTCCCCCCCTCCCCCGACTCGGACCTAGCCTAGTATGAAAATGCGGGTCACATTCCCTGCTGATGGCGATGTTATATGTGAATAATCAGATGCTCTTGGGAGGTAGGCTTCCCAGACTAGATCACGGCACGTACTTTGGTGCCGTGCTTGGACTGGTCTCTCGATGCGCCGACGACTCGGACTGCGCATCGAGGCGACGAAAGGAAGAACGTCTGAATCACTGTGGCTGTGTGTGTCACGGTCCAAGTGATGACACGAGAAGGATCGTTTGCCCTCACGTGCCGAATCGGCCGCATCGACAGATCGCGTCATTTGAAGCCATCATCATGCCCGATGGTGTTGCTCTCGAAAAAGTGAAGACGCTCGAATCTCTCCGAGTCGGCGGGGATGTCAGCAGTGTTCGACCTGCGAGCGTTGTAAGAAGCCTGCAGCGAGTCTACCCTAAAGTGGTGTTGCTTACGAGCCTTCTCTCTTGCAGTTATGTTGATGGGTGCACGATGGCCACCTGACGGGGAAAAGATTCCCCATTATGTGAGTTTAAAATCTTTCCCGGGAGTATGCGCTTGATGTTACCAGCAGAAATACACACGAGGTACCCGAGCCGGGGGAGAAATCGGACGATGGTGCCAAGGTGGCACTGGGCCATCACATTCCCAAGTTCATTTATCAGACGGTGTGTGATTCCCTCAAGGTGGTAACCGCCACTGGGAATTCGACCTCTTGGCTAATTCTTGAATACCCACGGTTGCGTAGATGACGAGACTTGCCAAGGAGGTCCCGCTCCGTCCGGTGACCTCACTCAAGTATGTACCAGAGGAGAGTGCGTACCCGGATCCATTAATATGTGACGACCCCAAAGCCACTGCAGATGGCACAGTACATCGCACACTTATCACTTATATTTTTCATCTCCAAGTTTCTCAAAAGAGTGGGAATACTCGTGGTTGAGCGGCTTCACACGCTGTCCGTGCCACTTTGACAGGACACCCCAAACTCAAAGACATTACGGTCTATTGGCAAGCCGTGGGGACCGGCACGGGAAGAAGGGTGTCTGGGAGTTTCGAGGTCGGATGTGACGAGATCCGGCGGCGGCGGGATTGGTACCACTATGGGAATGGGTGGGAGGGATACGAAGAAGAAAAGGAGGCGATGCGTGAGCTAACCGAGGTAATAGAAACAGCCGTGAGGCGCAATCGAGAGGATGCTTTAGGTCTCGAGACCAGAATTGACCGGGCTGTGCTGTATTGGCATATCAGAGTCACGGTATGGCCTGGCCCTTCACCTGACGATAATGGAGGCCCCTTTACAGTATCGCGTGAAGTGCCTGTCACTCTCTGTACCTGAGTTAAGCTAAAAGGTAGCTTTGCCCACCCAGGGTCCCTGCTCAAATTAAAAAGACAGCTCGTTTTATTTTCCTTCACCCCGATATGCTTTTAATAGTTGTTTCATTCCTCCTCTTCCTTTCACTGTCACTGGCAGTGGTAGCGTCGCCCCCCGGGCCGCCGCGTCGGGATCCCCTCCACATCCCTGTGCTCCGTCGCCGCCATGTGCCAAGAGACAGGGATGCGGTTTTAGACCACTATGCCAATCTGGCCGCGGGTTTAAGGGGCAAATATAATTACGATCGGCCGGTGTCGCGTAGGGACGATATCAGTATAACCAATCAGGTGCGTTATTATATCTGGTGTGGCTCGGCTCGGCCTCTCCTCACACATACAAACAAGGATGCGGATTTAGCCTACTTTGCGCCAGTTAGTGTCGGCACTCCGTACGTGTTGTCGTTGAGGGAATGTCGTTCCACAGTCTCATTTGTTGCTTGTGCTCAGGCCCCAAATCTTCGACCTCGACCTCGATACAGGTTCATCAGACTTGTGGTTTGCCACCACAGACTGCAATTCCTGTGGTCGGGCCCCAGAGCTGGACCCGACTAAGTCAACCTCTCTCCAGGTCCAAAATGTACCCGTCACCATGAAATATGGATCCGGCGCTGCTGCTGGTCTCATCGCTCAGGACACTGTGTCTATGGGACCTTTTACGGTTAACCCACAAATCTTTGGTACGGACGTTCCCTTCTTGTTCATCGATTTTCCGTTCTTCAGTTGGCGTGCACTTGCCCCTATGTGGCACTCGGGATCCACGGCGGGCCGTTGTTTACCCCTTTTTGTGATCTCGGTGCCGCCAATCATGTGCTTCCGCTGATTATGTCAGCTCTGCTAATATTGCATCAGCTGCTGTAAACGATCTGTCTGGAAATCTGATTGGTGGCAAGCTCTCTGGAATCATGGGCCTCGCATTTCAAGGCCTTGCAAGAACACGCGCGGTGCCCTTCTGGCAAGCCCTCATCAACGACAACTCCCTCACAAACCCCGAATTCTCTTTCTTCCTCACCCGTTTCGTCAACGATCCAAATGCCATGGCTGAAGAACCTGGAGGGGTGTTCACACTCGGTGGAAGAAATACAACGCTTTTCCAAGGTGACATTGACTTCCAGAGCTTCACCCTCCCACCCGGCGGCGGCTCGTTCTGGCTGCAGACCGTATCCAGTGCGTCACGCTCGAGCGTCCAAGGTCACGGTGGCACAACCGTAAAGACTCATCCGGACGTGTTTTTTCAGGTGTCACTGTGAATGGGAAGACGATCAACATCGGTAACATGAATACGGCAGCTATCGATACTGGTACGACACTTATCGGTGGGCCCACTGCTGCCGTGAACGCTATTTGGGGTGTTGTCCCAAACTCTGTGCCCCTCACTGGCAAGATGGCTGGCTTTTTCACTTTCCGTACGTATTTCCTCTCGATTTGTGGCAGTAGCGCCCCCCAAAGGTGCCAGGTTTCACACAGCTGAGCTGACTGGACGGACGGGACCCTCCCGTGTTCTAATCACGCAGCATGTAGGACCCAGGTGACAGTTTCGATATCCTTTGGGGGACCCTCCTGGCCGATCAACGTCGCCGACATGAACCTCGGTCCCGTGAGCAAAGGCCAGTGCCTCGGTGCCATTTTCGATGTCACTATTGTCGCGAAGATCAAGCCGCAACCGGGCCTACCAGTTTGGATCGTCGGCGACACGTTCCTTGTGGGTCTCTTCAGTTGTCTTGTGCTCCAATAGATTTTCCTGACAAGTAAACGTAGAAAAACGTGTACACTATTTTCCGCGCCGACCCACCTGCAGTGGGCTTTGCCCAACTCTCAGCCGCAGCTGGTGCGTAGCGTTTCTCGGATATGCCATTTCTGTTATTTTCGTGTTTGGCTCTGCTGGGGCACATGTCGAGGCATCTCATACAGCACCAGGGTTCCTGCCTGGAACTGGACCTTCCTTGTTACCATCACTACTAGTATATGTTTGACATGGTCACTAATATGTATTGCCGCTTGGTGCGGTTGACATCATTACAAGCGCGCTTGCGTTGTTTTCATACTCACGGCTTGGCTTTTATATCTGACGACGAATGCATTATACATTTACCGGTTGACTCGTGGACCCCAACTGTACAGCTACTCTTTTTTTTCTTGTCTGTGTATCAGAACTATGACGCGCGGAATTGTAATACCTTTGGTGGACCTTCTGATTTGGCTACGAGCCGAGCCTTCTAATGGTTGGTTGGGGGTTTTTCCTCGGACGACCGACGCGAATACACCCATCATTTCTTGTATGTAGTTTGGGGATTATTGGTGAGCAGTGGGAGTCGGGCAACTGGCGACTAGTAGTCATACTAGTGATTCGTTACCCTTATCTACTACCGTGCGTGAGACTCTGTAACCTCTTATCTAGTTCCAGACTTCCAGTGCGGGTCTACTCCGGATCTGTCAGCATGTCTGTTAGCGCCGGCCCTTTTTGGTTCATATTCCAACCTATGGGGACGCGGGACGCGTACGTACATACAGCACACGTGATACGCTTCAGCCTTCCCCGTCGCGGCCCGGGCCAGACGATGATATGCTTCTCGAGTTCTCTCTATCTGCCAGTTAATGTAGTTCATTCGCGTGAACATCCGACGGTGGGGCGGTTGCTCTTCCCGAAACTCGGAAAACACTTTCACCAACTTTCCTTCAACCTTGTCTGTTGGCGGCGGACGACGTGTTTTTCTTTTTGCCGTTTGGGTCATCATCCCCCCCCCCCCGACTCGGACCTAGCCTAGTATGCAAATGCGGGTCACATTCCCTGCTGATAGATGTTGGATGGGTTGTTGATGCGTTTGCGTTTCGAGCTTCCAGTCGTGTGCATCCCATAAGACGGATGCTACTGTACGTCATGAGGGGCCCACCTTCCAGCTCAGCCTCTTTCTTTTCTTTTTCTTTTGAGCCACGCAGGGGGCAGGCAGGCTCTGGCTGTTATTAGAGCTGGGCGGACATGTACGGTGGCGACTGAGGTGTGTCTTATCCCCAACACACATACATTATGTGTCTCACGGCGTAGCACCTGCAGGAGCCAGACACAAATCCTGGGTCACATTGTAGCAGGGATTCGGAGAAAACCAAGATCATTGGTGACGAAATATAACAACGTAGGCAAAGCGACGCATACAACAAGAGAAATGCGCGGTCACATAGTACTTCCGGGCACTTGGCATGAGGAAGCAAGCCGCAGGCACATTGACACAATGGACCTTCATGAGGGCGCGCCGACGTAGCACTTCACAAGCGGCTCTCAGCACTCCGCCGACAACATCATGTACTCGCTCTCACACGACACGGGCACGACACGCCCGCTCTCGTCGAGCCCGCGCAGCCCAGTCCAGTCTTCCGTGTAAAGCTGCTCGCGCATCGGGATGCCTCATCCGATCTATACCGTCCCCGTCCCCGTCCTCTGGCGTGGCGTAGGACCCGAACCAAAAGCTTTCCCTGGGCCCGACGGTGTGGTCCTGCGTGAAGAAGACAAGAACGAGGGCGTCGATCTCCAAGAAGTGTGCGGCGTACATTGTGTTGCGCGTTGCGGGCACTTCGTTGTGGATTGACGTCAGGAAGCGGTTCGATTCCAGGTACCACGGGGGTTGTGCCGGGTCACGGTAATATTGCGCCTATAGAGATCTCAAAACCGCGCGTCAGAAAGGAGGGCGAGAGAGGCGTGATGGGGCACTAGCTTATGGGGAGTGTACGTAGCCCCCTCAGCTGGGAGAAAGGGGGAATGGGAGGAAGATAGGCTTACCTGCACGAGGTTACCGGGCCCATTCGCTGTACACCCCAGCGCGTGCCGCATTTTCACATGAGCTAGCAGAGCAGATCGTACGGCTTGTACGGCGGAATGTCTGATATGCCCATGTGCTGCGAGCCGAAGGTGATGAGATTGCGGATCGGCGTGTCGTTGTATCGCTCGACGTATGCGCGAATGAACTGCCCGCCTGGAATGGTGCTCAGGAGACTTGCTGACGTACCCAGGGAGAACCCAACTGCATCGAAACCTCGCAACAATTGGGGAAGGTCTTTCGGTTGCCGGGCGACGAGCTCGACTTGTTCATCCACGTCGCCGAACTGTTCGAGTCGGGGTGAGCAGGATGCAGAAGTAGGGTGGGTGGCTACGGGTGGCTTACGGCTCAGAAATGCACGAAAGTAGCTCGTTGGTCCTCCTTCGAGTCTGGGTTAATGTACGCCGTGTGTGTGAATATTCCGGCATGCGTCTCCTCTATGTGAGACTGGAACTTGAGGATGCCAGATCCATTGTACGAGCCCCTGTG
>QLOS01002190.1:0-24012 GCA_003313725.1 Russula sp. MG48 | reverse complement strand
TCATTGAACTGGTTCAGAAAAGTTATCTCAGAACGCAAAAAAAAAAAATCAACACGGCGCACCATTGTCTCAGATTTATGATTTTTGAAGAGACTGGTTCTCCCCGAGCACGGGCGCTTCTTCGTTCGCATTTGGAGCACATAAATATCCTACCCCGCAACAGGGAGAGGGTGCACTTACGCGTTCTGTCGTGTTCTAAGGTTGACCTCGAGTCTTCGGTGAAAGTAAGTACATCAGCAAACAGACTCGGTTTGGCAGCAAGTGCGGGAGTTTACCATCGCTAGATTGAGAGCCGCGTCGCTTTGTACATCTCGGAGATGCTGTGACGTTGCCAGTTTCTCCTTCGTCTTCTGCCAGGGCATCTGCCTCTGATGGATTTTGGTCACGTGCAGTTGTACCACGGCGATGCCCGCTGTGTCGGTAGTGGCCATGTGGATTGGACACTGGGGCTGAGCGAGCGTGCACATGAACAGGTGAAAGAAATCAACTACCCTAGTAGCACTCACTGGACCGAGAGGGATGTCGGACCGGTTACCTCTGAGCCACTTGCGATGTGGAGTATAGGCCTAGGCTGGGCTGCCGGTTGCGCCACTGGTTTCACTGGTGAGTGCCAAAGTGCAGACAGTTCAGAGATCCAAAGATCAAAGAGCCGCACACCCCTTGGCATACATCATGCACATAGTATATGTACATGCACCAGACGTTTGATATAGCGTACTCCCATTGTCTTACGAAAAAACAGATCGCATATCGTGATCAGACAATTTCCATAGTCCCGTGATGGCATAAAAACTTTACAGATGTACATCTTAACACAACACTGAATAATTGGGGCCTCAATACTCTGCTGGGACGCTCGCACCTAGGCCAGGCCCATTGCTAGTGGAAAATGATCAGGAGTTGATCACAGAAAAGCCCCATGTACCAATATGAAGATAAATACATGATGAGTGTGCCATGATGCAAGTATATACAAAACAAAAACTCACGGCCAAAAAAAAAAAGAATCACCAACTTGGACGGTGCTCGAGTGACATATGGCTTCCTTTCCCCAATAAAAAGAACAGCTATTTTCCCTTTTCAGGGGATGACCTGGATGAGAGGACAAGTCACGCTTCAAGTTTGTTCCCGCCCTTGTGCCTATCACGACAGCACATCACCACCATTGTTACCTGCTTCTGGGTTGGAGGATTGTAATATTCTGGGTTAGTCTTGTGTGACCTGTCATTTGTGACGCTCGCCATCTCATACTCTCAACATCTGCCGACTAGTCATGACCACAACTGACTCACGTCAGCACTATATGAGATATTACAGTAGCGAAGGCCATAGATAAAAGGCTTGCCGCTTGTGAGAGAAAGGGCACAGATCGGGATGTTCGGTCCCAAGGCCAGTGCCAAGCGAAAGAAAGAAATGGAAGGAATTCAAGTCACGTGAGTCAAAGTCCCCCACTTCTGGAGCAGGCTGTCGTTGGCGACGCCGAGTTAGTGGACTGCCAAAACGAAACAATCACTCTGTGGGATTGATCTGGTCCTATTACTGTAGCACGCAGAAAGTTGTAATATACAGATGGTAAAAGAAAAAACGGTGACACGTCGGAGACGTTGACTTGTATGCTGTTTTGTGTAGATATGACATTCAGTTTGTCCCACAAAGCAGGGAGAGCGCTCGATGACACCCGAACACAGAGTGACAAAAAAAGTCCCTGACCAAAAGCTATCCTCTGAAAAGGAGCCGAATATTGGGCCCTCCTAACACTACAGTAAGAGCTCGCAGACACATCGTGCCACACATGTGCGAAAAAACGGGGCAACAGAACTGTCAGAGAATACACCAGGCTGTGAGGACGTAACCCTTATCTGTGTGAACCATGCGAATGACACGGGGGGTGAGATGCATGGGAACAAAGCTGTCTAAGCACGATGACACCAATGGTCATGACGGCTGAGGAGACGAAGGAAAAGAAGGAAAAGAATTCGACTGAGGGGCATATCTTGTACCATCCCGAGTCAGAACCCCTCCGAAAAACAGCCTCGCTCCGTGTTCACATGCTGAGGACTTTTGATCCGACTTGCGTGACTTGTTCCCAAGCGGCAAGCCCCTAGTAATCCCTGCGCGTGCGAAGGACGTGTTCTTTGACAACAATTGATTATAAATATGATAGCCTTATAATGCCGCTTTGATTACATCATACTGATTATGCATTAGGCCATTTCCTGATTTTGCGAACAAATCAACATGAATCAGGCATTATAATATGGTTACAGTTACAGGCGTTGTTGCAATTCACATGGGGCCAGGCCACACAAGTCTAGCCTATACAATGGACTCTGGCCTTGAGCCTCAATGGTCCTGATAGGCGCGAGAGTGGGGACTAGTACTAGAATGTGCCGCTGGGCAGCTGCACAATAGCCTCATAATTACGAGGTTCGGACCCAGGAATAGGTATCAATGGATCTTGTTAGGGCTAAATCTATACGCACGAACAATGGTGATATAGAGATTTCTCGGTGTGTCCCTGGCATTACAATCAATACAATATTGAGTTGATGTTGACTCTGTAAGATCGTCACAGGGTCTAGTGATGGTGATACAACCCACGACTGTCTTGCACTATGGGTTCTGAGCTAAGGCTGTCAAAACTAGACAAAGCGACAATTCTCAGCATGTGGGGCACTGCATTTAAGGCCCATGCATACAGATTTTGGGTGTGTCGGGAACACCGTTCAGCTCCTGTCCTTGGCCTCCGTTGCCTTATTCACCAGACTGTGACAATGGTCATACACCGTCGCACACCGCTTGATGTCCCTGTAAGTGCTTACACTTTCCATGGATGGAAATGACTGATTTTCTGCCACTGATACCTTGAGACCAAGGCTTGCACTGTATCTGGCTATTTGTGGGGAAGATGGCCTCGCTGACGCATCACCCACAATTTTGACGGAGTGTCACCTCTGCACAGGAGCACAATCACTCCCCCTTATGTTGACATTGAAAGTGCATTTTTCTTGCCAAGTTCCTCTCAGCCTGAGGTTTTCAATACCCTCATATGGATCGCTGGCTATACACTCCTCGTTTCATCATACTTTGATAACTGCCTCAGTCCAAATCCAAATCTGATCCGTGAATTTCCTTTCATGCCCTGGAAAGGGGAGATCGCTGTTCTTTTTATCGGGAAACGGAAGCCATATGTCGCTCGAGCACCACCTGAGTCGCTAGTTCGTTTTGCCATCGCACAGTGAGTTTCTGTTCGTATATCCTTACAATATAGCAGGCCCATATATGTAATCACAGGTACATGGGGGTGTGCATCGCCCATGCGGAGCTTGGAGTCCCATTTCCTTCTTATATGAAGAGGTGTGTCCTTTACTTCGTTCAACGTTCAACCCCGGTTCATTTGCCGCTAGCGACGGACCACCTGGCCCAGGTGTGACTCGAAGCGTCCTTGCGGAGTATTGAAGCTCCGATTGTTCAGCGTTGTGTTAGCGTGTACATTTATAAAGTTGTTAGGAGAAACATGGCACTACGGGACTATGGAAATTGTCTGATCACGATATGCGATCTATGTTCATAAGACAATGGGAACACGTCATATCAAATAGAACTCCTGACACACATACATAGTATACTATCCTTGGCCCATCGGTTCGCTTGGGGCAGGAATTCATCATGATCAGAAGGTTGACACGACACATGGACAACGAGCAGGCCTCGCTTTAGACAGTCACACCATGTCACAGTCCAAAAAAGGCTCGACTCAAACTCAGCACGGCGCGAGAGCACGAGATGTCATCGGCCTGCGTGACAGAGGCCCTTTATTCGATATCGTTTTCCTCACAACTGTATGAAAAAATACCAATATTTGAACTGTCCGGAGGATGGGTCAAGGATAATTATGTGCGCGATGTGTGAGCTTATACTGTAACGTCCCTGACTCACATTGCAATACATGTGTAATTATTATAAGGCTACCAGATTTATAATTCTTTTCCCAATTCAATTCAGCAATTCGCATCGCGCACGCATGCAGATTAGGCTTGCCGAGCACATGCAAGCAAGTCATGCGAGTCAGATCAAAAAGTCCTCAGCACGTGAACATACACGGTCTTCCCTCGACTAATTACTGTATTTTGCAGTCATGACCATTGGTGTTATCACGTCTCACTTCCCGTGCCGTTCGCTTGGGTCACAAAGATGAGGTCTACGTCCTCATGATCTGGTGTATTCTCTGACAGTTCTGTCAACCTGTTTTTTTGCACACGCGTGGCACGACATGTCTGTGAGCTCTCCGTTACTGTAGTGTTAGGGTGTCACCATCAAGCGATCGAGCACTCTGGCTGCTTTGTGGACAAACATCATATCTACCAACTCGACGTCTCCGACATGTCACCATTTTCTTTTACCACTTTTACCACCTGCAAGGACGCCATCCCCCTCTGACCATAATATAGAGTCGTCCCCTGTGACAGTGGATCTCCCCTCTGCTTTTTGTAGTGTGTGTTCACAAGATCCCTGCACCACAGATTGAACAAGTTCTAGTGTACAAACAAAGTGACCCCTCGGTGCCACGATGTACCTGCAGATATGATTGGGACTGGCGTCGTTCATATTGCTCAATATCATCCGATGGGATGTGTTGCAGATAAGGAACAGCGCGGTGCCAGTGATGATACTATTTGGTCACACAACTGCCTTCAAGTTCCCACCCCTGACTGGATGTTGACATGTTGTGTGGCACTCTTGAAAGGTCTAAGTTAGTACATTGGCATGTGTGCGACTACCCACGGTCATTGCACATCGTCATCGATGTTCACATGTTACGATGCTTGCCATGAGTGTTGGCATACATGTGTTATGACATAACAAAGGCAATCTATGGTGTAGTTACAGTAGTGTGTACAATGGCAGGGTACTGCTGTATAATTTTTGTTTTGACTGTCTCGACAGACGTCACCTGCCAGCAACATCATGTATATTACACCTTTCTGCGTGCTACAGTAATAGGACCAAATCATCCCGGACCAAATCAATCCCACAGAGTGATTGTTTGGAAGTCCAGTGGAACTCGCCAACTACCAGGCCGGTGGGACCGCATCGGATCTTGGACTTCCGCAGCTTGCACGTGCATTTATTTCTTTTTGTTCGTCCTCAGTCTTCCATCCCAAAACTGAGCTAATGCATGTTCAGCACCACCTGTGCACTGCGGAACATGTGCGACATGTCGCAACAACCTGATTCTATGTTCCTGACAGCCAGTGACAGGTCTGCATTCTTCTCGGTCTCTTTTGCCCGTTCGACTGTTCCGAAGGCATGGTATGCCATCTCCATTGCATAACTCAACTACCTTGCTGTTCCAAGTGACTTACAGTACTGTGCGCCTCCGAGTCATGTCATTCATCTCCAAGTTGATGACATAATACAATGGATTTATGGATACGGCCCTACAGTAATTGACAGCGATAGAGTCATGGGCCTTGGCACGTGGTATCGACGGTCTGACCTAAACTACTGTATTATGTCCCTGATGGTCTCATTGTTGTCCGTCGCCTGCAGACTCAAAGAATCTATGGCAGCGTGGAGACCGATTTAAACCCATTCCTGGATACGTTGGGGAGATGAAGGTGAAGTTAAAACGGCACCAAGATTGTACATCAGATCTAGAGCAAGCTCCCATCATGACCGTGTCGGGGTCTGTCTATGACCATTGGAAATTACATGACAGAATCGTATTTCCATCAAAGAGACGTCCAGACTCGGAGCAAACCTGTTGACTCACCTGTTCCCTCATGACCGGACTTGGCTGGAAAGGGTGGGCAATAGGATGCTGTGATCAAGACATTTAGGGAGGTCAAGGCTGTGGTGTTATGATCTCCCTTACGGACTGTGGACCGGTTTCCCTTACACTTATGCCTCTATGCTTACCTCTGCTTACCTGTGACTCGTGCTGACTCCAGTCTGCTTACTGTACGATATGACACCTGTGGAGTGTGCGTGACTCATGTGGAGCGATGTGGCCATCGCTCCACTACTATACTTAGCTTCAGATCTTGGACTGACTCACTACCCTCGTTATGACTCAGGTAGTAGTTAGCACATGCCCTCTTGTAGCTCCCTATATAAGGAGCCCCCTTTGCGCCAAGTCAAGCCTTAAGCTTGACTTAGTTTCTTAATCGAGACCTGACCTTGCTTCGACTCTTGAGCTCGCCGCTCTAAGACGCTCCCATTGTCCCTCTGCCCCTGCCTTTGTCATAGTGCTCACTCAGCACTATCTTGCTTCACTCCCACGCCTCTCTAAGTCGGCTGCAACGACTTAGCTTTGAACCTTGAAGTCACAAGCGCCCGTGACTTAGCCGTTCTACTCCGAAGAGTCTGCTTTGCTCCTGCGTCATCGAGACCACCGGAAGTGTCTCACTCAGGACCATGTGCTCGTGCCCTCGCACGTGTTCACTCTCGCCACACGCCTAGTTGCACAAGTCGTGCCCACGGCCCCTCGAGCCGTAACATGTGGAAAGCGGGGACGATGGTAAGTTGCGGCTGTGTCCCTTCCGTTATTGAATCCGTCTGATCGTGTATGCAGATAAATTGAGCAATCATGTTGACTAGTCACAGTACTGTCCTCTCTAAATTTCATTCTGAGTTACTAGCTGGCAGCTGCCATGGATCCCTCAGGTAGTGATGATGACGAATGCCTTTCAGTTCAGCTTGGGGGCAGTGACATGGTTCCGAAGGCTACAAAGGTTATCTATTCTTGTCTATCCCGACATTGATACTCATTCATTCCACACTAACCAGACAGTCCTCCGGCAGAGGTTTCCGATGAGGCGTTATCACCTGGAGGCCGATGGCCGACTAATGCACCTGGCGAAAGTAATGGAGTGAGTTAAAAGTGTTCTATGCTCTTGGCCGTGCTAAACCAGCTCATCAACAGTCGACCTGCTGACTTGGACCGAGTTTCTACTTGCATGACGGCTCCAGCAGTCAGGTGATTTTCACTTTTTCAGTGCAATGTTGGCTCTTCTGACACATTCAGTGGATTCGCCCCTAACAGTGGTACCACAGATATGATAACGCAGTCGATTGCAGCTTTCCTCCAACCTCACACATCCTCTCCATCAATGCCCCTCATCGCTCGTGCCATGACAAGTCTGATCGCAGGCGATTTCAGTGGCGAGGACCTTAATCAGGTTTTGAACGCTCAGCTCGACTCCCTGGCTATCTCCCCTCAAGCCAAGCAAAATATTATTCCCGCTCTTCTTGGCATTGCAAAGCTCACTGAAGTGCAGTCACAGGGGTGTGTTCATGCAGTACTCTGTCCCACTGCAAAAATCTCATGAGCCTGTTTATGTACCAGCACACCCACATCGATATCATCGTCACAGCTGCCCGAATCACTAGGCTCTAACACTGGAGCCTCTTGTTTGCCCACAGCTCCTTATCAGATGCGCCAGCGATCATTCTCTTCTAACTCCGGAAGTGGTTACACCATTTGGTACTTTGCGAAGTCTGATTCAAGTATTCTATTGCCGCCTACTGTCACACAGGCCAAGACAGGACATCTTTACATTCATCTTGACACATCCAGGAATGTCTATCAATACTGGATGCTCGGCATAGGCAATCAGTGGGAATGTGTTTCTACAGGTGTGGAGTATCCTCTCAATCACGATTGAGTTCTCGCTATTCGAAGTAATGGTGAACCAAGTTGGATTACTCGAGCGTCGACTACCACCACACAATCAAGGAAGGAGAGGGAGGTACGAGAGAGATCGGTGCAAGGGTAATGCCTTGTAGCCTGAGTGATTACTACGTTAGCCAAAATATGACCACATTTTTTTCTGTGTATGTAAATGCTGCGACATTAGCGGTGTGCTCAGGCATGTTTCTTATATGTAGAGAAATCTTCAGGGAGGTAAGAATGGGATGTCCGAGTCATCGGTGCTACGCCACACAGAGCCAGCCATCACAAACTGACTCGGAAAGCATAGCCGTCACAAAGTGTCTCCCATCTTCAGCAACATAGTTAGTTCAAAGTACTTCGTCCACGGCAAATATCATTCTGTATTCCTGCCGCGTTTGTTTCCTTTGCGTTACCGCTATTCCGATTACAGTTACTATGGTTGTCAAATCTTAGTATATGCCCTATCAAGCGTTATTTCATACCATTCCTGCCAGTGACCTTGAAAGAAGCAGAGGCTCTCGATGTGGCTGCCGCATTCGAATCCAAGGCCGCGTTGGCCCATTGGGCGGAGGTGGACAAGGTGAGCCCAAGGCAGTGGGCGGCGACTCAGACTCGGAGCAAGTTGAATCGAGGCTCTTTTGGAAGTCCCTCCTGTTGTTGTGGATTGCGGTCAGAGACTTGGAGACTGTTGTATGGCTCGGTATCGCTTCTTCCTCCACCATTCAGGACCAAAGGGACTCAGTATTTGTCGCGAGTCCATTCGTGTTCGCATTGGCCTGCCAGTGGCTATTCACAACTGTTCATCCCATTGTCCGACCAACGCCCACACCGCCATTTGATCTTTTCATGCTTTATCTCGTCCACACTGTCATTGAGCTTGTATCCGTTGCCTCATTCACTTATAACAAGCACGACACACCTCCACCGCCCGGGCCCATGCTTACTTTCGCTGCTCACACACTGAATCTAGGTGTTCTGCTCAACTTGGTCACGATTACTCTCAGCATGCCACTTACCATCCCAAAAACAGAATAGACAAGGCGAAAGATTGTGAGTGTGGGATATGGGGCATTGTGGTGCACTAATAGCTCTGGGATGATTCAGGGAAAGTCCATTTCCCCCGAAGATTATACGTCGCTCTGGGGCTGGATCGCGTTTACGTGGGTGTGGCTGTTAGTGAGGTGCGTATGTGTTCCATGTGTGTCTAATCTACTGCGTGGGGATTCGAGGTGTTTGTTTGTTGGGGTACCAACACTATTTTGAATGAGGATAATGTCTGGGCATTAAGCCCGACTATGCAGTTACGAATACCACCACCACCTCAGGCTCAACACCGACGCAGGCAGCGACAACAATGGCAGATGGGCCATTACAACACGACAGCCCCAGCCCCCCAAGGACACGCCCACAGCCTGTGCAAGGCTGTGATGCCGCGGGTCTTTGCACGATACTTGACGGGGCCCTCACGCTACAGAATGCCAGCGCGTTCGTCATTGTAATCTGCAGAAGGTCATGTTCAATGGTTCACCTCATTGTCTACACTAATCATGTGGGATAAACTCAGCAGTGCTCTCAAACATCAACCCACCGTGGAGGAGATGCAGCTCGCAAGTCCTGCGTACAAATGGTAAGCGCATTCCTGCCAGACCTGGCTCCGCTGCTCACATAAGCATCGCCATCCATCCCCAGTCTCTCAACTTTCCGTCAACACCGTACAGATTCCACAAGACTAGCGCCAACGGATGCCACGACGCCGTCAATTGACAGCGTGAGATGCCCAGAGACCCCCATCATATGGACGGCAGATGCAGCTCTCTGCGTTCCATTCTCTGCAACCGTAATACCCCCGCGACAGGGAAAAGTGTCCGCTTCTTCACTCTCAGATAACCTGCATCTCGATGAAGCAAATCCCCACCCGGAACTCGGATTATGCCAGTGTATGTGTTCTTAGAGGCGTTAGACAGAAAAACGGAAAGTCGGCAGCAGAAGCAAAGCTGATGAAAAGATCATAGTTACATAACATTATTACACCTATCTATACTTGGAACAAAGACCAGATGGGAGATCTAACGGACCAGTGCCATCGCGTGCAGTGAATGAATGAACACGGCTTGCGATACAGAAAACAGACGCATGATCTATCTGAGATCTGTCTGAGACGAAACTGGATCTTCCGGTGTCACAGTCTATACCCAAAAAGGGTAGCATGATTGGTTGTGCCTCCCCTCACACCTAAAATGTCATCGGCCAGAGCGAAGCACCTTGTAATATCTGTGTAAATGCGGTACTGTAGCTACACCACCCGGTGGTGACTCACTGACTCACAACCGGGGGCCTGTGTCATGTGTCGTACGTTAATCAATGACCTTTTCCAGAAAGTGGACTATGTTAGCTTTTTGCACATGAAAAATGCTGTCTAGTTCTCCCCCAATGGAGGTCCATGATCCTTGCACTCGAATTGAGAAAGTATAAGAGATCACACGGTAATAGAAGGGGTTGCCTGCCGAAGGTAACCGCGAGTGACCGCGGTGGCCACCGGACCTTTGATATATTGCCTTTTCCCTAACATGAATACTTTTTTTTTTTTACCTCAGCACTCACCTCGCAGAGTTCAGATCAGATCACGTAAGGATGGCATAACGTAACACCTTATTTCACACCAGGTTCATTATGCTACACTGAACGTTTCCACACCCCAAATGTACACGCGTTGAATGCGCATATGGGCTGCCCGAGTCTGAGAGGCCGAGTCAACTTCTTTGTGTACTATGGGAAATGTGACCCCTGTTGTTCCTCCCATAATTGGTTTGATGTCCCTGGTCTATCGTGTTGTGCAGCTGTCCGTCAAAGGTCCGGTGGGAAATGCACATGATCTAGCCATAGCGAAACGCCGCACTGGTCTCCAAGTGCCATCGCCATTGTCTGGTTGTGCAATTGCCTTATTGTACGTCGAATTCAAATGATGTACGCTTTACCATGCATCTGTGGATCTGTAATAAAGCAGATGATGTCGTGGCTTCCAACCTCCAATAAAATATTGAGATTTCCTTCTATCCCGTCCTTATTCCTTAGGCTATACCATAACATGGGTCAATATTTGCTGAGGAAGACTATTCGCCGACATCACGATTCTATCAACGCCTTAGCGTTCTCTCATGATGGGTTGCTTTTTGCGAGTGGGGCCGATGATGGCCTTATTATCATCTTCCAGGGGAATGGTAGCGGCCGGGAAGTTCGTCGATTCCAGGTCAATGCACCAATAACAACATTGCTTTGGTGCTCTTGCTTCGGTCACACTGTGGTGGCTGGTGATACAAGTGGTGACGTGCATACAATATGTCTTGACGGCTCAGCAAGTGTGAGTGTTTCTTGTTTCCACACTTGATCTACAGTGGAATGTTTGTTCTATTTGTAGGGAAACCCGTATTATCATACCATCAACAGTGTGCCTGGTCCAGTTCATTGCATTGTGCAGAGTGATATCTGGCTAGCTATTGGCTCAGGCAAAGTCGTTCAGCTGATTAAGCAGGCAACAATTGGTCAGTCTCAACTGTCACTTAGCTCCCTGGAAACAACACTAACCAAAGCAATTCACAGCTACTTGGGAAAGGATCCAGCTTCTTCCAGACCTGCCCAAGTTCCCAGAGCTGGAAGGAGAGCTCCCAGAACCCATGGCACGTTCCCTCCGCTTCTTAGGAAGAGGTAGTGACATCCTTCTGGTGACGTACCTGGACTATGGCGTGATGTGAGTTTTTGCTAGCCAATCAATGCAGATCTCACTACTAGTAATGTTCTGTAGCGCATGGAACCTGAACACCCTCGAAATCAAATGGCACATCCGCCCTCGCTCATGTAAAATGTATGATCAGTTATCTTCAGACTAAGCCTCACTTATCAGATATATAGAGGCTGTTCTGCTGTGTCTCCTAATGGGAAGATGCTTGCCGTGACCAATCTTTACAATGGGATCGATTGGTATTCTCTTGATTCTAACCACTTCACAGATACTTCGTTCCAACACACTACAACTCACCCAACCCCTGAAAACGTTATCCTTCCCGTGACCTTCATTCATGGCAATAATGCGGTCTTGTCTGGCACATCTTATGGATGTGCTCGTATCACCACTGCAAAGGATTGGGCCCTGGCAGAGAGGCTCCGACATGACTGTGAGTAACTCATTTCTCGAACAAGGGCTGAGTTCAGGAACCGTTCCAACAGCAGAAGATATTGTGCAAGCTGTGGTACGTGTTGTCCCACAGAAATGTACCTGTCTAGCGCTTATCTTGCGCGTTGTTCAGGCATACTCCTCTGGTGGAGTTGCTTGCCAAATTGTGACTGGCATGGCTGAGAGAGGTGAGGAATCTGTAATTCGGTATTGGATTCAGGAGAGCGGCTTGCAAAAGCGTGCGGAACCAAAGTCACAAGTGGTGGCAGAACAAGTCTGGGGATATTTGGCCGCACATGTGAGATAAAGATACTTGGATCTTCCCGCACCGTGACCAATTGGCCCCTGACAGAAGCTACTTTCGACGACTGCCATTATCATGTGTGGCCTAGCTATCCTCTTGGTTACGGCACCATGGGCGCAGAATGCATTGCTCATCGATTGGACGCAAGACTGGTTTGGCCCCATGAAGCGTAGTTCATCGCCTTGGAGACAGGTCATGTCACAGCCAGGGGGCTGGGAGTGGGTTCCGAGTGAAGATAACAAGGATTTTGACCTGGCTAGCTCATGACAGTATCATCGTGGTGCCAGAAACAATGCGTAGAGGGTGAGGATGATTGATGATCACCGTGGCTCACTTTCTCAGTCTGGTCTGACCAGTTGTAGACTCGCCTTGGAGTTCAGACTAGACAACCGCTTTACGAGAGGCAAGGCCAATATTGTATCTTTTGGTTACTGTGCGGTCGTACGAATCTTTTATTATATGCCACAGGGATGTTCAAACACCTATATATGCAAATCATTCTTAATTTCGATACACAACCACTGGAGTACATCATGCTATGAGATACAAATTGCCGTGTACAGCTACTGTAGGAATCCATGTGATGCAGTACATGGGAGCAAGTTTGTTACTGTATAAGATGCTGGCTGTGCATCGTTTGCCAATGGTGACATGTTCAATGAACTATTGTGTTCACGTCCCTGCTGTTCATGAAGAGCTGGACTCCTGTGCACCTATTTCAAGTTGCTGAACGCAAACCATCTGTGGCTCTTCCGGTGGCGAACTTCTATCTGCGAGACAACGAGCTCAACGTGCATGCCGGGAACGGGAACAACAGGAACGACTCGGAATTCGTCGATGTGAGAGTGCCAGTGTGTCCTCCCTTTTTTGATCACATCCTTTATGGACTCACGTTGGCACGTTAGAAATGACACCTCGACACGAGACATTTCCTCGATGACTGCAGTCGAGAGCTGTGAGTGCATCTCCGAGAAAAAAAGACAAAAACCACTTACATGCACTGAGGGGTGATCATACATATCCAGTTGTACACAGAGAAACTAGTATCACTAGCAACTAGACCAGATCTATCGCATCGTGGGCCCAGGCTGTAGAGGGACTTGGGATTGTAGGTTGGCTCAGACCTATTAGACACAGTAGACACCAAAGTCATCTGGACCGTCTGGAGTCGGCTCGCGATCGGGAATGGACTCGGAAAGAATAACGTCCGCGAAATGTCTCAGGAACCAGCGGTACCGACAGACATGACCAGAAGACTATTCCGGTTCCCATGGTTGTCGTGTCATTTCACCCCATCCCTGACCCTGCAGGAAGCAGAGGCTCTCAATGTGGCTGCCGCATCCGAATCCAAGGTAGCCCCCTAAGGACACGTCCTTGGCGCACGGCACTTGATGCCAGTGGTGCCCTCAGTCAATGCGCGATGGCACTAGCCGCTGGATGGGCTTGCCTTATTGTCCAAGCATGCATTAGCCAAAGCATGCACTGCATCAGGTGAGCGCAGCTATTTATCAATCCGTGCCACGTATTTGAAATCTGACCTCCACACACAATCTCCCATCTCCTGTGATTCTGTGAACACGTCGAGGAATTTCGGGCCGGGCTGGCCCACAGCCAAAATCAAAGGTAACTTGTACTATGTCATCTCCCATATGATGAAGGCTCCGGTTTTTAGAAGTCACTAAGGCCTGCTTCAGGCCCCGTCCTCTAAGGGACCCAGGATAAAAAACCTGGAACCCACTTTTCCCACCTTTCTGAGCACGAGTCGCTGCGAGGGCTTGGTTTAAACCAGCCCGGTTTGTTGTTTACAATCCTCCCTCTTACCCTCTTTCCCTTCTGCACCACACGCTAGACCACCCTAGCCAACAGTAGCCCAACCCGTCTTTAGTTCAAAACCGGCCCAACCCGGGACCGCGTCTTTACCAATGTGTATGTTGTGGAATATAAATGCTGATTAAAAAAAAAAAAAAATCTCCCATATGATGAGCCACTGGATGGGCTTGCAATTTTCCAGCTTATTGTCCAAAGCATCTATCAGACGGCAGCCAAAGCATGCGCTGCATCAGGTGAGTGCAGCTATCTATCAATCCATGCCACGTACTAGTATTTGAAATCTGACCTCCACAGCTCCCAATGTTGGCCGATTTCGGCACCGTCATTGCAGACTACCTCTTGCCGTCCACACTCCCGGTACCGCCTTCAAAACCGAAGTCGGGCGATTTCTTTGACGGCACACCAGATTATGACGGGTTTGCCCATGCAGCGGTTGCAGACGGCGGTATAGCTCAGAATACTGGCTGAATCTGTATTTTGAGAGAGAAGTCTTTTATGCCCTAAGTCCATCTAGGCTCCTATGCGTGCCAAGTCAAAACAAATGACATTTCGTTCCTCCTAAAATGCAATTTGTGCGACCCTATCAAAATATCTTCAATTCACTCTTTCACCTCATTCAATATTATGCTGACGCATTAGCAGGTACTGCGAAATTTGATGGCGTTCTCTTGAAGTCGCCAAATATCGACACGTTTGGCGTGAACGTGGTAGGTTCGATAGAAAAGTCATCGCCTACCTTCGTCGTTGGTCAACAAGTAGCCTTCCTGCTCACACATTGACGCTACCACTCATCGGAATCCTCTTAATGTTCATTCCACTCTTCCTTTCTACCATATGCCCTCTCCTTTATCAAAACTCTCCAACCAACGTGATCACAATGTCGCTCAACCTTTCATCTGGCTTTATGCCGGGCACCTGGGGAAACGCCATTTCGCAAAGAGGCCCCTTAGCCGCGTCCGGACACCTGTAGCGTCTATTTCATTTTATTCCGAGATTGCTTACTACTCTTGGTTGACAGATAGATTAGAGAACCTTTATGATTAGAGACACTTGCACAGATATATAGCCATCAACATTCTGAAGTATTTCTCTCTCCCTTCAATCCTCCTGCGTGAACTTTTCAACACGAAGATTTCGAGACGCGTGATGGCACGGTGGCTCGATTCGGCGTCGAGAGCTACAGAGAGAGAAAAGGTACAACCAAGACTCAGGAGAGCTTGTTTCATCAGTGAACTGAGTTGTTCCCTTTTTAAGACCTATTATCGCGTATAGCACTGCGACCATCTATCAGCTGAAGCGAGGCCACTGGTTTGACATGGTCAGCAACGACTCTTGGAGGCGCCCATCGCGACTCATCAAAATTCTTGCAACACTTGCAGAATTATCGTACATCCCTACAACCTGGAACAACACCTCGCACCTTGCTCGCCGATTCCTCTTCCTTCCTGTCACTCTCGCCCTAACGGCTGGACCTACCTTCTACATCGCATTCGTAGAGAATCAGTCGGACGGTGGCGGATCTCTCGGTCTCCTTGACATCCCACAGTTCTTCATCTCCGTCGTAGTAACCCCTGTTTGGCATGTTGCCCTCCGATTGGATATCTGGTTATGTGTCGCCAGCAGTTGCGCAACTATCTCACACCTTCCCAGACTGTTATTCTGTCCCGCACTCTCTAGCATGCCTCGGGAGGGTCTTTGTATAGTTCCTCGTCATTCACTGACTCGGAATCGTACTTTTCCTGACCCTCTCTTTTTGCGACCCTACCCACGCTATAGCTGGAATGAATTGTCACCGAAATGTGTTTGGGGTATTAATAGCCTGTTTGCCAAAGTGCATATCTTCCAAGATTCTAGCGACATCCAATTTAGAGGTCTGGTATAACCGTATAAGCCCAAAGTGTGTCTTGCTAAGCACCTACCAATGTTCGTTGATCTGACCTCTCATAAATTCTTATTTCTTGGATGTAGATCATGATCTTCATCTCATGTATCGAGGATTTGCTGTCCACTGAACACATGGAGAGTTTCCTCTATCATCAGGTGGATACCACGCATGGTCGTCTTAGTCATCAGCAAATCACAGGATGTCTGGATGCATCTATATGTTGGTCTTTGTTTATTTGGTGCCGAGCAGTGTCATGTGTTAACCTTTGGTCGCTTTGTTCCATTGGTATCCACCCTCCAATCTCGAATAACTGCGTTCCGAGTGTTAGAATGAACCATGGTCCATGGGTCACACCGTCCGTCCACAGATCCACTGGCCGTGGAAAGGTTGTGACTGGGATGATACTAGTAAGTTACTTGCTAAGTTGAATGCGAGCCTGACTTGGATCCCTCCGTAGTCAATGGCTGCGAGCACAGACAGCGACGACACATGTACGTGGCTGTGGAAGTCTTGAAACTGGAGAGCTTTTACACTCTACAAGAGGCAGAAGGTGATTTTGTATTCAGTCAGTTGACAGTAATAAGCAATATTGACCCGTGTCCAATTCAGTCAGCTAACAGTAATACCGACCTTTGTGCGGCCCCATGCAACTATTACGACTGTAAGAAGCTTTAGATCACAAGAGAAGAGCTTGAGGCAACCATGATAAATTTGGCGTAGTGGTCGATTGGTTCACAACACACTTAATTGCGGTCCCTCAACTGTTCTCTCATCTCCTGCATGGTCATACACGTCCCTTTCTCACCGGCCCACCCTCTGACACGCAGCCAGTTGACAATTCTAGGCGTGAGTACAGCGGTTAATCCAATCCTCACCGGTACAAATAGGGTCTTGTGCACAGTCCACGTGAGTAGAAGCATAGCATACAAGCCTTCCTGCACACCTGCAGCCATACTTTGCGACACCTCTTCAATCTCCTCACACCCTGGCTCCGGGGAGTGTGAATTGACCGGGCTGGGCACCCACGCTTTCGCAGATGCAGTGGCCGTCTAGCTATCCAGGTGTATATATCAGATTGTCCTAACTATCATACAGGATTTTAGCCGAATCGGACCAATGCAAAGCAAAGTAGCCATGTGAGACTGGCCCTGCTTCGTCACCATTGCCGCTACTTATACAAGTCACGAAGTGCCGTCAAAATGAAAGCCAACAAAGCCACAAGCACGAGAAGAACAAAACCAGCTATCTGGACTGAATGCTTCCCTGTCACAGTGGCGTTAATACCTAATTGGATGCGCTCTCGGCGCAAAAGAGATCTGTTCATCACCATATTAATCCTCAATATCTTTCTTTCTAACACTCCAAGGTGCTGCATGGCCATCTGGATGTTCATGGTGTTCGCTCCAGTGCTATACTTGATCATGGTGAGATCGCGGGTAAAATCATCGAGATGGGTCAGAACATCTGTGGTATGACGTCTGGTACCATGGTGATCATTGTCTGATAGAAACATTCAGAGTCGCTTTTATATCGGGCGTATAGATGGCTGCGTACCTGTGACTCCAGGCGCGCCACTAGCATTCGTATCTGAGCCCGTGACCTCTCTGGGAGATGATGCCGCTCCTGTGGTGTGTTTTGGGATCAAATCCTTTTACATGTGAAAGTTAAAATTCTCTTGTCATCCTCTAGATAATGATATATATACTTGCCAATTCAACGCCATTGCCAGGACAATCCTCGGAGTCAATTGAGACCAAGATACCAGTATTGCCAGGGAAGATTGTGTCCATTTGCTTAAGGCAGTCTGATGGACCACTGGTATCTGCAGCAAATGCCCCAAGAACGCGTGAGTCAACTTCTGAGTCGGACTTGCGGTTTGTTAGCAGAATCTCAGTCGGAAGGGACATAAAAGTATGATGATAGCTCAGCCCATGATGGCAAATAGTAAGGCCCTTTATACTTGGATTGGCCGAAAGCGTCAGGACTGTCACGGTACTGTAGTAACAGCTCTGAACCGGCTCTGCACATTAGTACATTGATGCCGTGGAATTAGGTAATGGGCCGAACGACATTCAATGTCTGCCGTTCAATTGAACGATTCCAACCTCAGAAAGTATAACAATGCACTCTGTAATACTGCGCTACGTACACAGACTCACCTTCACCGACGTCTCATCTCTGTTGGCTCAAGCAGCCTGAGAGTCTCAAGAGGCTTATTTAGAATGGGCTGCGATCTTCTGGCGCATCAAACGCAGGAATTTGAAATGATGAACAATGGCGTCTGGTAGACGTTCATACAGGCTGACTCATGCAGGGCATCACCCCAAAGCCTTTTTGAGTGCACAATAGGCGTCCCTGGTGCGTCCTTGACATTCAGCACAACTACTAATATGTCCAGGTGTTCACATGGGCTGATTAGACGGCACCCTCGACCCATTTCAACGCATAAGGGGTTGCGCCTTCGGTCTTATACCTACTAGTAATAGCCTTCACATTCACTGGTCTACACAGGCTTATTGAACACCGCGCTCAAACCTTTTCTGGAGCATAGACCAATTCCAGGGTGTCTCATTAGGTGGCCACTTCATACCCACTCTGTGAAATGGTATCAGTCATGACTGTTTCCTCGGAACTTCGAGGGCGGCCAACAGGAAAGCCAAGCAAACATCGTCACTCTACCCGAACGGATTGTAAAGAACACTGACCCCACTCACGGAAGTGGGAGTCACAGTGGTCAAGAGGTGCATGGCAGACGTGGAAGGAGCCCTGTACGCCGTAAGGCTGAAAACAATGCACTAGCTGTCAGTTCCTAAGTCCTTATTTCGACCTGTTCAATGCACTGGACTGACTACACACGGACTAGAAATTGATCCGGATTGAGCTCTCCTTACTGTTAAAGGGAAAACTACCTTACGGCCATACACCTACACCTTGGGTTTCCACGTTCACGACTGAGTGGGAGAGCAGCGGCCATGGCACGAGAGCCTGCGAAGCTACTACCTCAGACTTCATGATTGACATAGCGGGGGATCCGAAGGCGCTGTGGAATGTTTCTGTTGGTCGAGTTTTCGCCGATTATCTTATCGAGAAGACGGGACGTGACGATACATAGTCGCCAGCTATTGACATTCTTGCCTTCATTGCCCCCCTTTCTTCGGGGTCCTATCTTCCTCATGTTCTCTCTGTGGACTGTTCCGACAGTATGATATGTCATCTCCATTGTGCGTAACTCAACCCCACGCTGTTTCAGGTGACTTACTGCGAGTCTGGTCTCTGAGTCGTGTCATCTATCTCAGTCGATAGCCTAATACAGTGGTGGATACAACCCCCCAGTACTAGTAACAGACAACTCTACCTTTCCGGGGTACTATCACATGCATCGGCTTGCAAAATGACATAGAGTTACAAAATCGACTTTTGCATGGATATGACGAGGGATATTGCCCTCAGAGTCTTTTCCATTCGATACTAGTATATACGCCATGGATGTTCCCGACTTGACACCAGAGAAATCTGTTTTGATACGGCTTCGATATAACAATTTTAATGGCTAGTTGTCTCAAAAGATCATTAACCTGTTTGCCATTCAGGAATAAATAACTGGGATGGGCCCAAAGTTGGGGATCAACAATCATACATATAATTACATCTCCATGCCAAATATTGAGACAATCGGATGTGTATTGATTGCTGTACACAGAGTCTCAAATTTTGACGTGATTTCAATGTGACAACTAGGATCAGGTTTAATCTCCGCCTGGAATGGGGCAGCGATGCGACGTGACTTTTGCTGATCTCGGGACGCGAGGGCACCGTGACAATTTGTGACAGATTTTTTGCAACTCCCTATTTTCCCTGCTCTTGGATTCGGAAACCATACTCGTATCCATCTTCTCTACCTATCCCTTAAATAACTAGGTAAGCCTCTTGAATACATGCCCTGTTGCATATCCCGTGTGGTCCGAGGATCTATGTACCTATTGTTTCCGAGGGCACTTTTGATTTTTTTTTGTAACTCTATGTCAGTGATAGTATTGAGTCATGGGCCTGGCACGGTATTGATCTCGATGAGTGTCAACAATACATAAGGTTGCGTTTCAACTCTGGGTCGGACCTGACCTAGCTCATTTTGTCTCTGAGTGCCTCATTTTCACCCTTCGCACGTCACGGTCGAGTCAGGGAATTCAGGCAGCACGAGACTAATTTAAAGCTGTTCGTGTTTACGCGTATGATCTATTATGTGACAGAAAATCGGTTTGATCGGCGTCCAGAGCAACCCATTGACGTGCTCATTCCCATATGACATAGCTGCGGGAACTGGTGTCAATGATGAGTTATTCCTGGGCCAGTGTCCCACCTTCTGCCATTGAATCTGTCTAATCGTGTACAGTATACAGATAAATTAAACGTTCATATTGATCGATCGCACTACTGTCCTTCCAAAATTTCATTCTGAGATACTGAATTTGCTAGCTTCCATGGATCCCTCCCTCGGGTAGCGATGATGATGGATGTCTTTCGGTTCAGCTTGGTAGCAGTGACATGGCTCCGAAGGCCATGGAGTCTATCTTCTCTCGCCCATCTCGTTATAACCTGGAGCCTGACAACCAGCTAACGATCTTGGCAAAAGTAATAGAGCGAGTTGAATGTGCTCTATGATGCACTTGGCCATTGTTAGCCGGTCACTGGCACGCAACAGCATCGCGTTTCGTGACAATTGAGTGACAAATTGCAATTGCAGTAGAAACTAGAAACACCAACTTTGTTGGCGGAGACCTTGCTGCAAGCAGCAAGGTAATTTAGTCGAATCAGTTATAGAAAGTGTAAGGGCAATCAGGTGGTAGACATGTAAAATTTGAATTCACAGAAGAATTCCCTGCCTCATTGGATCATCCTGGCCCCCTTGTCCCACGTCTAACATCCGCCTGTGCTCATCTCACATTGGCAGGTTTGGTTCGCCACCAGGACATTCCATCCGAACGTCTGTAGCACAGGAGGGATCTGCGTCAATACCCTCCAATAAGACTGGAAGCCGTCGTATGGCATCAGGCACACCCTCGTCACTATCAAGTGCCTGCTTATTTATCCAAATTGGATTTTGGCGCTCGGGGAGGGGGCAGGCAAGCTGTTGAAAACTACGAGAGCTACTGTGAGCGCACAAAGCTCATCATGAGCGTACACGCGACACCTAAGGTGCGTTCTGTGGAGCAATCTTTGTTTAACCAGCTGATCTAAACACTTTCCTTGTTGTATTCAGGTCTACCAGAGTTCGCAACACTGCAACAGTCTGCTCCGGCTGACGCACCTGATGCGTCTGTTCCCATCTCCACCTCCGCTGTTCTCACGGCAGAAGGGCACCGTCACAGCAGCAACCGTGACGATTCCGTTACAGCGTTCCACATCGAACACACTCTTGGTATCGTCTTCGCTCTCATCACTTTCAAAAATGGCCGATGGGAATGAGAAAGATGGTCATGAATTGCCTGCGTCCCTAGGAACGGCGGACTCGAACGTCCCACCTGTGATTAATGCGAGTGCTACTATGAGCTCAGTAAAGGCGGCCAAGCGTGGAGTGGCGGCAAGCAGACTGACTTGGGTATGTTTTTTTGGTAAGAAAGCAAAGACCACATATTATGATGCTATGTAACCTACCACATTGCTATAGTACAGTTATTTTTTTGTGCGATTGAGTGTCACACTTTTGCTGTTCAAGACCATCTTCAGAAGGTCCTCTTCATCGATATCACTGGCAGTGGCGCGCTCTGTGCATGCGCTTCAGGACATGCTCTCGACGTTGAAAGTGAGGTATCTTCCCCCTTCCCCAAGCAAGTCGCAAAAACTTACCCGTACTCTTGCAGACGGACGACTTGTCCTCTGGCACTGGTGCCCACTGATGCAACCCTACCCAAACACCTACTTGCACACACTCCCCCAATTCTGCTACAACGGTGGCACGGGCCTTCTAACAGTCGAATTAATGGTGACCCCAAGTTTGCCGGTAGCACCGCCTGGTGCGCCTAACCCTTCTACCTAACCACGCTTCTGCGTCGGCGCATCGGACGTGCTCGCCTCTGCATTCCATGCTCCGCTGTCCCTGCTTGGTGGTGTGCGCAGTGTCTCGGCACATGACCCCACCGCCACTGGCATCGACGATACCTTCAATTTTCGCGAGGACGAGGTCAAAGAACAGGAGCGCAGCGAGGACGCAGGGTCATCATTGTATTTTCATTGGGTTGTTCATCTCCAACTCCAAGCGATTGGCGTTTTAACAGGCATTCGTAATAACGCACCCTGATCAAGCCCGGACTCTCCTCATGGCACGTTCCCACCTTGCATATGCTCTCTTTCAAGCTCTGCTCCCTTGCATCTAGCGCAGCAACGAATTCTAGTAACCCTGCTTCCACCCCAGCGCCAGCGCCTCCCACCAACATCTGACCCCACCTCTCCCCTTATAATAATTTCATCGGCAGCAGTATATAGAGACGTTCACCACAGGCCGATGTCGAGACTCTGGTGATGATGACGACGAGTCATCATCGACCTCAACCGCAACCTCCCACTCATCACCGCGCGGCGCCGCATCGATCCTATCGCAGCCCAGAGCTTGATCGTCGTGAGCTTTATCTGGAGTATCCTCCACACCCACAGGTGCAGCAGCGTTCTCCGCTCGGCCCGGGTCCTGCACCTATGTTTCTGCCACCGCGCGGTGGCCACGGGCCTTCTTCAATGTATCTCCCTGCTCCACCTCAACCTCAACCTGTTCCACACCCCCATTCTCACCCTCATCGATATGAGCACACACTGCCTACCTCCGCATACCAAGCCTCCACATGCGCAGCATGTGCCGTCTGCCCATCATCCTCTCTTTTCGGGTTCTCTACCGCCATTTGTGCTGCATGAGCCCTTCCCAATGTACACAGGCTTACCAACTCAGCATTACTCACCATACCGGCCACCACTGGCACCGCCCTTGCCCCCCTCTACCGTTACAGCTCGGCCTCCCTTTCCAGGTCCCGCGCCTGTTCAGGGACCACCTGCCCCCCAACGGTGGATGTCGCCGACGACATTGTTGAACAACTGCTCATTTGCGCAGCAGACACGATCTCTTACTCAGCAGGATAAATATCTTGGCGCGTCGAAGGGGTCGTGGTGAGCTCATCAGGTGAGGTGTGCAGGAACCGAAAAATAAACATCAAACATTCCTATAAGCTGAGGAGCGGCTCGGGAGGCCGGCATTCGCCATTGTTATTACCCCTGTTGCCTCATCACTACGCGTGTCAATGTTGAGCCCAAGCCGCGACTCAGAACTACATGATGATCTATGATCTATCTGAGGCCAAAGCGGTTCTTTCTGTGTCACAGTCACGCCGATGGCGAGCGTGATGGCTCGTTGTGTGCACCAGACGCTATGGGCCAATTGATCATTTGCAGGGGATAATTGTCCCATCTAGTCGTTGTGTTCACGTATTCGTGCTCATGCTGCCAGGCTGCAGAGTTGGTTGTTGGCCTTGGTGCTCAAATTCACAATCATGACACGACACCGCTCCGAGTCGGTGAACTTGAGCTTTGCCTCTCACAGATCTCCAGCGTACCAGCTGAGAGCCGCATCGGCCTTGTACCAGAAGGCATCTACCTTTGCGCTGTCATCAAGCCTCATGACCGCTTCATTTGTGATCAGGGCCATGATGCCGTAGACGGGAAGTTTGTGCGGTTGAGAACGTGATCATCATCAGTTGTTTCAGCATCCAGAGGGCATTGCCCGCATCGTGCCTGTGGACAAGGTATTTTTATCACCTGAAACAATTTGTATTGATGTTCTCTTCGGCAGACTCGTCTCGTAGACATTCTGCTGGCCCAACGTTTCATACCTTTTGATCACATCGACTGGAACTGTGCCCCTTTCAAGGCGTATTACAAGGAGCGCTCCTTCAGACATCTACTTGTGGACTTTAACCACGTCTCAGTCGTCCATATCTCATTATTTTGGCTCTATACCACGTATCGCGCTCTGACCATTTATCAGCCAGACCGAGGCCACCCGGTTAGTTTGACATGGTCTGCAATGGCCCTTGGAGGTTCTGTCATGACTGATCATGATTCTCGGAACACTTGCAGAATTTTCATACATCCCTACAACCTGGAACAAC
>QLOS01002186.1:0-37917 GCA_003313725.1 Russula sp. MG48 | reverse complement strand
TTGGCCACTTAGCTGTGGCAATACCTGCCCTGTGCCAACATGCTGATGACACTGCCAGCACGATGATGATGGTGATGCTGGGGTGCTGGCATACTGGCGCGACAGCGATGGTGGTGTCGGTGGGAAGCGCATGGGCCACTGGAAGGCGAGGACGATGGCCAATGCTGGGGTGTTGACTGTTACGACTCCACGGGTCGTTCGTGGTGAAAGCGTATACCGGGCTACCACAGCACAAGGCAAAGGCAAGCCAAGTGATCTTGAGGCACGTGCAAGGGCAAGCACGTGGTCAACTGAGCTAAGCTGATCACGTGAGACGTCACGTGATCGTGAGACTAAAGGTAAGACATGTGATATGGCTTGATCACGTGAATAGCGGGGCAAGCGTCAGACAGAGGGACCACCGATGTGGCTCCCTAAGTGGACACAAGATATAGCAGAGTCTTTACAGCAGACTCTGGTCGGCGTAAGAGGAGAAAGGGGACCCTAAGGCTGGCACTTAGAGGGGGCTGGCAGTCAAGGCAATGGCTGGCAGGAAAGCAGACTAGTATGGATATTGTACTGCAGTCCTGGGCTGGCACCAGGAGGCTAACAGTGGATATGGTACTAAGTCTGAGATGGGGCGTCTCCATCTCAGTCGGCTACCTTATATACATGAGGGCTCTTCTATGTATGGTAAGGATCTCTCAGGCGGCGCAGGCTGGCACTGGTTCTAAGTATAGTAGCTCCACAGAGTGGAGCGCGAGGCTGTATCGTACTGCTCCACATAGGGTGGAGCGCGAGTCTAGGCATAGTGGGGCAAGGCGGAGTAAGTGGCAAAGGTGAGTCATAAGCTAAGAATAGAAGTGGCAACAAAGGGGAATCTCTAGGGGAATCCCCGGCATTAGGCGAAGGCGGTCTAGGCTGTGGAGTCATACTCCATCAGCCACTGGCGAGTCAGTCTGAGTCATGAGGCATCTATGGAGATCTCCGCCAGAGATCTCTGTCACGGCAAAGTCCGGTATCCTCTTGGCGGAATGCTCTACACCAAGGGCTTGCACTGGAAACTCGGGGCAACGGGCCGGCGGCCCGGGCGGCACGGCGGTCCGGGTGGCACTGCGGACCGGTCTGGCTTTTGGCTACGGATGGCGAGGGATGGCGTAACATTGACACGACAGCGGTGATGGTGTCGCTGGCGACGGCGGTGGCGGCATGACGTGGTAAGCAGTGGAACAAAGGTAGAGAGGTTGGAATGACGGCACCAACTGAGTGATAAAGCACAAGAGAGGGAAGCGCATGTGCCACACCACTGGAAGGCGATGACGATGGTCGGTGCTTGCTTGGGAGCTGGCACGGCAGCGATGATGGTGTCGGGGGTGACGGCAGTAGTGGCATGACATGGTAAGCAGCAGATCAAAGGTAGAGAGGTTGGAATGACGCACCGATTGAGTCATAAAGCCTGGGTGGGACATGTGCCACTGGGAGGTGACGATGATGACGGTGTTGGCGGCGGCGGCGGCGGTGGCATGACGTGGTGAGCAGCGGAACAAAGGTAGAGAGGTTGGAATGACGGCACCAACTGAGTGATAAAGCACGAAGGGAAGCGCGTGTGCCACTGGAAGGCGACGACAATGGTCGGTGCTTGCTTGGGTGCTGGCATGACAGTGATGGTGTCGGTGGTGACAGTGGTAGCAGGATGACGTGGTAAGCAGCAGAACAAAGGTAGAGAGGTTGGAACGACGGCACCAACTGAGTGATAAAGCCCAGGTGAGATGTGTGCCGCTGGGAGGTGATGACGATGATGGTGTTGGCAGTGGTGGTGGCATGACGTGGTAAGCAGCAGAAAAAAGATAGAGAGGTTTAGGTCACAGCACCAACTGAGTGATAAAGCACGGGTGGGAGGGAAGCGCGTGTGCCGCTGGAAGGCGATGACGATGATCAGTGCTTGGGTGCTGGCACGACAGCGATGATGGTGTTGGTGGCGATGGCAGTAGCAATATGACATGGTAAGCAGCAGAACAGAGGTAGAGAGGTTAGGGTGACAGCACTAACTGAGGAATGGGGCGGCACAGGTGGGAGGGAAGCGCATGGGCCACTGTGAGGCGATGACATTTCAGTGCTGGGTGCTGCACGGCAGCGATGACGGTGTCGGCGGCGGTGGCGGCATGGTGTTGTAAGCAGCAGAACAAAGGTAGAGAGGTTGGAATGACAGCATCAGCTGAGTGATAAAGCTCAGGTAGGATGTGTGTTGCTGGGAGGTGGCGACGATGACGGTGTCGGTGGCAGCGGTAGCATGACATGGTAAGCAGCAGAAAAAAGATAGCAGTTGGGGTCACAGCACCAACTGAGTGATAAAGTATGGGTGGGAGGGAAGCGCATGTGCCGCTGGAAGGTGACGACGATGGTCGATGCTTGGGCGTTGGCACAACAGCAGTGATGGTGTCAGCGATGATGGCGGTAGTGGCATAACATGGTAAGCATCAGAACAAAGGTAGAGAGGTTGGAATGATGGCACCAACTGAGTGATAAAGCCCAGGTAGGACATGTGCTGCTGGGAGGCGATGATGATGGTGGTGTTGGTGCGGCAGCAGCATGACATGGTAAGCAGCAGAAAAAAGATAGAGGTTGTTGAACCGGAAACAGTAACCGGCTATATGCCACGCCCAGTTGAGTACTAATATCCCCTTAAGGGATATACAAAGACACCCTCTTTTCGTCTATTAGTTTACTGTCACATAGTGACCAGTCACTCCTGTCCTTCGTGTATATAAACCCCCAGGTAGCACGCTCTAATCCTCAGTACTCTGACTTCTACTTGTCGCTGTATAAGTGAGTCTCTTACTCCCTGGTTGTATGTGCACTACGTGCTGCTCAACAGGTTATGGGCCCTGGTTGCCCATGGCGCTCTTGCGAGCTGCCTCTGCTCATTGCACCTTCAATGGCTGCATCTTGCGCCTCTATGGCTGCACACTGTTGCGCACAGCATTAAGCTGTCCTGCTGCATTCATTTGCACAGGTGAGTGGGCTTCATCATCATCATGACTGATGATGAGAACCTCTCAGCCACACATGTGCATGCCTAGGCTGCATGAGGGATGCCCCTCCTGTTGATTGTTCGTTGGTAGACGACGCACACTGCAAAGTGCTGCTGATGTTTGTCAAGAACAACCATCGGAGGTACTTTGCTGTGGGCTTCGTCAACTACTGAACAAACAGC
This sequence comes from Russula sp. MG48, assembly GCA_003313725.1. Lineage (NCBI taxonomy): Eukaryota > Fungi > Basidiomycota > Agaricomycetes > Russulales > Russulaceae > Russula > Russula sp. MG48. The sequence goes on along the minus strand of QLOS01002186.1, from coordinate 34,724 downwards.
AGGTAGGAGAACGCTTACCTTGGCGTACTAGCTTGTACACTGACATGGGGATTCCCCGGACTTCCTAAAGACTCTTGTGCCTAGTGATTCTGTCGTTGTGACCGTCTCCAGAGTTCCTCTGGGACATTGTCACAACGTTCCATTGGCACTCTGGTGGTGCTCACAATAGCGCAATCACCAGACACTGTAGCGAGTAAGAGAACCATTGTGAGAAAAGAAGAGCCTAAGCTCTTCGCTATTGACCCATGAAGTTGCGGAGCTTCCATGGTGATTCTCACTCGCTATGTAACCTCCCCAACTTCATGGCCAGTAGAGCAAAGCTTAAGCTCTGCTTTCCTTGCAACGATCCCCTCATTACTGCATTGTGGGGAACACATCGCAAGTGGTCACAATGGTCCGCAGCGTTTCCTTCCAGAAAACACTGTATACCATCATGGCCGGTTGGATATGTGATGCCCACATTGTTGTAATGGGTGATGAGTTCCTGATCGTATTCTTTGACGCCTTCAGAATCGCATCCACCAATGTGAGGTACTTACATTGTAGGTTGTGACTCTGAAGTCGGTGAAGAGTACGTCCAGGAACCCTTCTCTCATGCGCCCTCTAGGGCTGCATATCGCAACCAGTTAAAGAGTCTACATGCTCACTGTCAGCAACAGTGAAGCATTGAGCAGGACCTGGAGCGAAAGCGCGATCTTTCTTTGTTTGAGTTCTCACTCGCATAGTCAATATGCTGATTACTCTTCCAGACGCCTTTCTAACAAACAATCTTCCTCCAGCAATGTCCTCTGCCCTCATAGCTCTTGTCCCTGTCTTGGATGGCACTAACTATGCCAAGTGGGCTCGCAATATGGAGTCCTTCCTCAAGACTCAGAACCTTTGGCATGTCACTGACGGCCTTGATCCTTTCCCGGTCGACCCTGCTCTTGCCAATTTGGCAGCTGATGAACCCATCCCGGATCCTCCTCAGCATGTTATCACCGCGCGTGTAGAGTGGAACAAGATCAATGATCTTGCTCTAGGGAACATCACCCTTTGCCTTACTCCGTCCATTCAGGACGCTATCACGCGAAGGAACGCTCCTGAAACCTGGGTCTTCCTCAAAGACCAGTATTCCCTTTCTTCCCCCGCCTATGCCTACCAGCAATTTCGCATTGCTTCCACCTTCCGCCTTGACCCGGCTTGCCACCCTGCTCCGCAGATTGAATATCTGCAAGGGGTTTATGAACGCTTGGCCACTATCAGCGTTCGTATCCCTCCAGTCATTCAGGCAATGATGCTTCTCAACGCCCTCCCTGCGTCCTGGGAGAGCGTCACCCCCCTCATCCTCGCCGGAGCCACTATCGACAACATTAATGTTGATAGTATCAAGGTCTTTTGCCTATCACAGTGGGACACCGCGCAAGGGAAGAAACAATGGAGCAATGCTCCCACTCATGCGCAAGTCAACAAGCTCTCCGCAGTCAAACGCAGGAAAGGAGCTCCCTCATTCTCCCAGCAGCTCGACCCATCTCCCTCCTCATCATACAAAGGAAAAGGGAAAGCACCGCAAGGCAGCAAGTCCCCTCGCAAGAAGTCCACCCGTGGCACTCATGCAGGACGCAAGGGCAAGCAGCGCGACCAAGTGCACTTTGCATCAGTCGCTGCACTTCCCTCCCCTGCCTTTGCTACTGTCGCTGCGATCAGTCCCTCTGGGATTGAGACGCGCACAGTGGAAACCACACAGCCCTTCGTCCAGAGGAATGAAGTGGCTAAGACTTTCTTTCCCTCTATGGCCAGTGCGATGACCCTCGCAGCTAACATTGGCCAGCCAGCCACACAGCGTGTCCTCAGGACACTGGAGCAGCGCATCACCCTGCCCGCCAACCCGGCACCAGTCCTGCTTCAACAGCGGATTGGAGGCAGGATGACTGCTGGTCCCAGTCGCCTTAGTACTGGACCATCTCAGGAAGAAATCCCATTCCCTGAGAGCGCCCCGACTCCCGAGGGTTCACTCTTTAGTGACCAGGAGCACTCCCCTCATTCCTCCATCGCATCCACACCGTGCCATTCACCGGCACGCTCCCTCACTCCCCTTCGTGCAGTGAGTGAACCTGCTCTGTCCTCCTGCTCTCTTGCTGAGATCTGGGAACAGATTTACCAGGATCACGATAGGGAATATATGGACCACCCCATGACGGAGTACCACCATATTTCCCCCATCGATCTGGAGGATGCCGTCTCCCTTGGAGATGATGATGGAATGGACTGGGGACAGTTCCTCAGCGGTGCAGCTGGCACCGATGACATCATACAGGATCAGCAGAATCCTGATACGATGATGGGAGAGTACGTCCCTCTATCCACTCTTGCATTAAACCATGCTTACAGCCCCTCAGCTTGTATCGCTTTGACTGAGGTGGACCGTACTGTACTTATTAAGTACAGTTGTACCTGTAACCGCATGAGTTGTCCCAAATGTAAGACTAAGACCGCTAATGAAAGCGGGTGGATACTGGACTCTGGAGCAAGTCTCCATTTCACTTACGCATTAAGTGACTTCATTGACTATGAAGAGATGACTGACTTTGCGGTTTTTACTGCAAACTCGTCTATCTCAGTCAAAGGTAAAGGCACAGTCTTGCTTGTGCATAAAGTCACTATGCAAGGGACAGTAAAAGAGCGCGTCACACGCCTCTATCCAGTCTACTATATACCGCAGTTGACGGTAAGACTGTTGTCCCTAGGGCTTTTTCTCCAACAAGGTATGAGAGTACATGGGAATTCCGCCCATCTCTCATTATCCTTGAGGAAAGTTCACTTTCCTATCATACAATGCATACCCAGGATGCCAGGAGATACGCTCTATTGGCTATTGGCTACCCCCGCCAACATGCACCACATAGAGACAGTCTACAAAGTAGACTACGATCTCATGCATCGACGCTTCGCACATCCTTCTAAGGATGTACTAAACCATGCACCGCGCAACACTAAGGGTTTCCCCCCTATCACATATGACAAAGAGACACCCATATGTACTGGATGTGCACAAGGGAAAATGCCTTCTACGGCATTCCCGCCATCCAAAAAGCATGCAAAGAAGCCCTTTGAGACTATTCACTCAGATCTCAAGAGCTTCCCTGTGGTATCATACCACAAGTACAAGTATTTCATCAGTTTTGTAGACGATTATTCGTCTTACTCCTGGATAGTGCTATTGCGTACCAAAGGCTCTGCCATTGACGCACTTAGACACTTTCTTGCCTTAGTCAAAAACCAGTTCTCTGCTACACCAAAGAACTGGATGTCTGACGCAGGGGGAGAATACAAATCTGATGCGTTCTTGAACACGCTTAAACAACATGGGATTAATGTCCTACAATCTGTGCCGCACACGCCTCAACAAAATGGGCGTGCGGAACGCTTTATGCGCACAGTTATGGACAAGGCTGAGGCCATGCGCCATCAGGCCTGTCTCCCTGTCTCTTGGTGGGAATTTGCTGTGGAACATGCAGTCCATTGTTATAATCGGACCCCTATTAAACGCCTCAAATGGCGTACACCATATGAACTCATGCACCACATGCAACCAGACATATCTCATCTTTGAGTATTTGGTTGTGGGGCTTATGTGTATGTCCACCCAGACGTACGCACTAATAAGCTATCCCCCAAATCTGAGCTTATGATCTACCTTGGTCAAGCTCATGGCATTAAAGGATATTGCTTTATGCGACTGCCTAACAATGTCATTTACATAGGGACTACCGCCCTATTCGATGAGAGTCTGTACCCTAAATGTTGCTCAAAAGCACAACGTGGTACCACTCGTATAGATGAACCAGAATCAGCCCAACCTCCACTACAGCCCATTCCTGGTGATATTGATGATGATGGGACTGACCCTGCTCCCTCATGGTCACCACCTTCTTCCCAACCGCCACCTCCGGTAAAACCAGAGCCTGCGGACAAAGGCAAAGGAAAAGCACCTGCCCCCGGCCAGGGTCAGGAAGTCTTTCCTCCACCGCGTCCACCTAGGAGTCCCCAAAGGGTTCGCCATCCCCTCCCAAGGGAAGAGGAAGAGCCGTTACAGCCTCCTCTGGAGCCATTACCTCCACTTACTCCTACACCGTCACGCAGAGCGCGACAGAGAACCGCAGAATTGCCATCTCAGCCATCAGCTGAATTGCGACGTTCTCAGCGGACACGAAGGCCTACAACTCGTCCTGGCAATGTCTATGGGGAACAAAGGCACCCCACCGAAATAACTAGAGACATTGAGCGGGAAGGCCAGTGGCAAAGAATGATTGCACCTGAACCAGGTAGCTCCTGTACACGTCAATCAAGTAGGCAGGAAACTCCAGTACCACCTACTCCACAGCCTCCTAGCGACACCCCACTCTCTCAGCCACTCTCAGAGGACGAAGTTGAAACAAATTTATTCACCCAAGCGGAAGAAGGGGGAGTTAGTTTTCTGAATCATCTGCTCGCTGCAGCAGTTCCACCAGATTCAGACTCACCAAACACTTCCAACATACGGGAGTGGTCCTACAAGGACATTCAGCGCATGCCTTTAGTGCAACAAAAGGAATGGAAGACTGCCTGCCACGAAGAATTAGACTCGCTTCATGAGCAACATGTCTTTGAGCTTGTAGATCCTCCGCCTGGGAGGAAAATCATCAAGAACCATTGGGTTTTTGACCTTAAGCAAGATGGACATAAAAAAGCCCAGCTTGTAGCCAAAGGGTTTTCTCAGGTTGAAGGCATTGACTACAACGAGATATTCTCACCCATTGTACGATATGAAACAGTCCGCCTAATGCTTGCGCTCGCAGCACTGCAAGATTGGCACATTACTGGACTGGATGTCAAAACTGCCTTCCTCTATGGCAAGCTCGATGAAGAGCTTTACATGGAACAACCTGAAGGCTTCACCAAACCTGGCCAAGAACGTAAAGTTCTACATCTAAAGCGCGCCATATATGGCCTCAAACAAGCAGCTCTGCAATGGTGGAAAGCGCTTGATGAGTCCATGGCTGCCATAGGCTTTAAATGCCTACAATCAGACTCCGGAGTGTTCGTCTACCTTTCCAAGGGGACACACCCAGTCATTGCTATTGTCTATGTTGATGATGCACTGTTCATGGGGAAAGACTTTTCCCAAGTGAACAAACTTAAGTCTGCATTCATGCGATTATGGGAATGCCATGACTTAGGCAACATTAAGGAATTCTTGCGCATGCGCATCAGACGCAAAAATAAGCGGATCTACTTAGACCAGACTCCTTATCTTGCCAAAGTGCTGCAACGCTTTGGAATGACCAATGCGAAAGCTGCGGACACTCCACTTCCTATGGGCTATGCTCCAATGCCCAATAACAAGCCAGTCAATGAGCAAATTCGCCATAAGTTCCAGCAAGTGATCGGCTCACTGCTTTATATCATGTTGGGCACTCGCCCTGACATTGCATACACAGTAACTAAGCTATCACAATTCTCCGCAAATCCGTCCCAAGACCACTTAAATAGAGCGCTCTATATCTGCCACTACCTAGTTGGCACATCCAACTACGCTATGGTCTATGATGGAGCAGAAGGCAAAGGCTTTCAAGCCTACGCTGATTCTGATTGGGGAAGTGATTCAGCTACACGCCGCTCTACTACTGGATACATGATAAGTCTCGCTAGCGCAGTCTTCACCTGGAACTCCAGAGCACAGAAGACTATTGTGCTCTCATCCACAGAAGCGGAATATATGTCCTTATCAGACACAAGCTGTCAGGTTGTTTGGGTCCGCTCCATACTCGAGGAGATAGGATTCACAATCAAACCAATACCGCTTAATGGAGACAACCAAGGAGCCATCTTTATGGCATCCAACCCTGTCCAAGAACATTGTATAAAACACATTGACATACGATATCACTACATACGTCAAGTAGTGAAAGACAGGAAGGTTACTCTCCAATTTGTGGATGGAGACAAGAACCCTGCAGATATGTTCACTAAGAACCTGGGTCACACCAGATTCCATGAACTTAGGGGTCAACTTGGGCTTGAATTTTATTCGCCTAAGAATGCTTAGTGCACCTATGCTGTGCAATCTTGAAGAGCAGAATGCAAACTTCATCTCTCTTCATGTACTGGAAACCATCGGGACCCTCTACATGCAAAAGCTAAAGCAGCAGGTCAGTGACAGTTCTGCCACTCTGTTACACGTGCTTCAGCTTGCACAAGATGTGTCATCCTGCTCTTTCCAGTGATATGCAGGCATCTGGCGCAGTTTATCTGCAGCCTTACACAGTCAGATGTGCGAGGCTCTTTGGACTTAGCTTCCAGAGTCTCCCGCACATCAGCACGTCTCCGTTTAGTCAAGGTCTGGACTTATGCTCCCATACACGCCATGACTTTCACCTTTACAAGACGTAGGTGCCAAATGGTTCTTCGACCAACTGTGTTATTACGGTACACTTAGCAAGGGGGAGTGTTGAACTGGAAACGGTAACTGGCTATATGCCACACCCAGTTGAGTACTAATATCCCCTTAAGGGATATACAAAGACACCCTCTTTTCATCTATTAGTTTACTGTCACATAGTGACCAGTCACTCCTGTCCTTCGTGTATATAAACCCCCAGGTAGCACGCTCTAATCCTCAGTACTCTGACTTCTACTTGTCACTGTATAAGTGAGTCTCTTACTCCCTGGTTGTATGCGCACTACGTGCTGCTCAACAGAGGTGGGGTCACAGCACCAACTGAGTGATAAAGCATGGGTGGGAAGCATGTGTGCCGCTGGAAGGCGACGACAATGGTTGATGCTTGGGCATTGGCACAACAGCGATGATGGTGTCAGCAGCGACAGCGGTGTTGGCAGTGGTGGTGGTGGCGACATGGCATGGTAAGCAGCAGAACAGAGGTTGGGGTGACAGCACTAACTGAGGAATGGGGCGCTACAGGTGGGAGGGAAGCGCGTGTGCTGCTGGGAGGTGACAACGACGGTTGGTGCCAGCATGTTGGCACAACAGCGATGACAGTGTTGGCAGCCATATGACATGGTAAGCAGCAGAACAACGGCAGAGAGGTTGGAATGACTGCACCAACTGAGCAATGGGACTCGGTTGGGAGGGAAGCACTTGCTCCCTCGCTGCTGGGCCCCGAGCCTGAGCCTTGATGTATCCCATAGCTGAAGAACGGTTCATCGGCCCACCTGTTTACAGACTTTGCACATACATTCCAGTAGGGGAACCACCGTACACAGGGCAGACAGCGGGGCCACTTGGCTGGAAGGAGCTAAAGGAGAAGTGGGGAGGTTAAGTGAGTGGCAGTACATGTAACCCAATCACTGGTGCAGATCGTGCGGACAACTCAGAACACTTTCTCAGGTCTGGGATCTCAAAAGCTGTTCCATTTGCATCACGTTTGTATATATGTAATTTCAGGTCCGGAACAAGGCAGAAGTGTAGTGATAAAAGTCCAGGTCAAGAACAATGAGCTAGAGTTGAATCCAGCTTCAGCTTGGCAACAGCAGATCCTGAAGGCATGTTAGTCAGTTGAGAAAAAGAAATGTTTTACTTACCGCCTTAATCAGAGTCCACAAGGCATGCCCATTCATCAAGCTCATCAACGTCAATCACTTCTATGGCGTCGCTGGTCTTGTTCCGACTCCAAGTGGGTTTCGCAAACTCTTGAGCCTCCTTGATGATAATATCGAACTTGGCCTTTGTGAGTGAGTGAGCCGAAACAACATAATTACAGGTAGCTTGGCCCCAAGAAGCATCGCTGAAACCCGTGTGACGTGTCAAATCCTTACCGCTAGAGGCATTAAGGATCTTTGGGAGAATGATTGTCTTGCCTCTGGCAGCATGGGCTGCCTCGATCGTCAGGGTGCCAGTCTCGATCAGTGTTAGTGCCCTCTCCACCTAATTACAGTCAGAGGAATCCTGTAGCATGATTATACCACTTACTGCAGCAGCAGCCAGGCCTAATGCACCAACAGGGAAAGGAATTGGGATTTCCTGACCATGGAGGCCAGAAACCTTCTGCGAGCCTTTGATAGCTGAGAGGTGGGTAGCAAATGTCTGAAGGACAAAAGGGCTGTGGAAGCGCCCCTTCCAGTTCTAAACAGTGTATCAGATGCATATCAGGTAACCAGTGGAATTACTTACCGCTTTGTCATCAACGCCATTGGACTCCCTGTACAGAAAGCGCAAACCCTTGAGGTAGTAGCGAGCAAATGCCTGACGTTCTGAGTCTGAATCTCGTAAGGCTTCTTGTGAGTCACAAAAAGACTGAATGCTTGAAATGGCTGTAGAACCAAAGATGTTCTGCCATGAGTCAGTGAGATGTTGAATAGTCTGAAACATATATATTAGCATCGTCATAAATGTGATTCCTCTGCGCACCACTACCTTTCGATAAACCGCACTTGATGGCACTATCTCATATTCATGGCCATTGGTAACGTCCCAGATCTTCTGCATCACCTCAACTGCCTGCCTAACAGGCACGTCCCAGGGGTCAGCAGTTTGACCAACAAAGGCCATATAAGTAGCAACGAATGTGTAGCGGAACCATCAAGTTTCAATCCAGTCGGGGAGTTCTTCATTTCGACCTTTTTTAGATCCTTGTGTCGTGCCACTGGTCCTTTGGACTTGAACAACAAGATGCTAGATCAGAGGTAGTACTTAGTAAGGGCCAAGTAATGATAATATAACAACTTACTTTGTTGGTGACCCACTTCCTTCCTTTTGGGGGGCTCCTCATTGCAGCATCCCGTTCTTCACCCCTGGTCTCATCGGCATCAGAGAGGCCACCATCTGACAATCTAGTCACTGGTATGGCTGGAGGTGGTTTGGCCTTTCTTTTACCCAATTTTGATGCACAATGACTGATAATGCTGATGTTGTTGGCAAAGGTGGCCCAGGAGGGTGCAGATGAGTGACTGGAACCACTCGTAAGTGGTGGAATAGTGGACTTAGGGTTGCTGGAGGTGGATGCCGTGACACGAGTCAGAGCCGGGCCAGCTGGCCTTGCATCGTCAGGAATTCCCGTGGCCCATTTATTGATGGAATTGTCTTCCCCCTCTTTGGTGAGGTAGGAGTTGCTAAGTTCCCAATAAAATAGAGTGGATTGATCGAGTGTTAGGAATGAGGACATAAAAGTGTAGGGGGTGTTGCTTACCGTGACGTTGGAATGGTTGCCAGTGCGAGGTCCTGTTTTGAACCCCCGAAAGCCTGACTGGGTGCCACTGGCATTGTCTCCATGCAGAATGGTTTGATGTTGGCTATCGCTCCCTCCCTCTGCAATGTCTTCCCCTTCACCGTAGTGGCCTGCCAGTCTGGCCATAAGATGCCCTCAGGTGGAGCCGATTCCTGCTCTCCGGGTCCTTGCTTACCCGGGCCCGAGATTGACCCCACAGTATCCAAGTTAGCATACCTATTCTCCTCAGGCTGGTTCTTGCTCCTCTCAATGTTCTTTGCTGCAATATTGATCTTGTCCCGCATACATGGCTTAGCTTTCTTTGGCTGGGGCTCCTGAGGTGGCGCTGACTTGTCAGCTGACCTGTTCTTGTTGACCTTTTTCGCTGCAGCCTTCTTCATTGCTGTCATCCTCGGCCCAGGCCCAGCCCTCAGCCTTTTGGTAGGACAGGGTGGTGCGTCGCTTTCAACAGTTGACTCCTCTGTAGAGTCTGCTGATTGTTCAGAGGCAGGGGGTATAAACGCAGCCTTTTCAGTGTCGTCTGACATGTCAGCTTCACCTTCGCTTATCTCTGCAGGGCCCAGGGGAATGGTGTCTGAGTCAGAGTGGATTTGGTTATGAGATCGTTTTTGAGTGGACTGTGGGCGAGGGGTAGCATCGACTAGGTCTCCATGGGCCATGTCAGCATGCTCGAATTCTGCTGTATGGTTAATGCTATGCTGCCTGGCCTCCTCACGAGCTGCCTTAGCCTCAGCTCTAGCCACGTGCTCTTCTCAGACCTCAGCTGTGGTTCGACGTTTGGGGCCCTTGACAACATCTCCTGGGTGAGCTGTCTTGTTACTCGCCCGTGTTCCAATCTGACGTTGAGGGTCAGAGGTATTCGACATGGTGATGAGGTTGAGAAAGATGGGTAGAGTCACGCTGTTTGAGACACCGTCACCTAGTGGTAACACACAGGTTACGTATGGTTAAAATGTACTACCCGTGATACTAGTATGTTTCATTTAGCCAGCAGTCGGCAAAATTCACATCATCATGTTGAAGTGAATCACTATAGGGCACACACACAAGTCTGATAGTAGACCCAGAGGGAATGGGATATCTCAGGGAGAGACTGAGCTGGAGAAGAGCCGAGATGAGGCAAGCTCGACCACGGCAGATACAAAGCCAGGAATAGTGATAGGAACAGAGAAAGAGACAGACAAGGAATGGGGGAGGGACTCTTCTGTTCGACCAAGAGCCCATGGCAGCACGTTAGCTCAGATTGATGCAATGGGGGTCAAGAAGAAGTTGAGGGAGATAGTCGCACAGAGGGATTTTGAGAACACGAAAAGAAGTCTAATAAAAACATGCTTGCCCTTCGAGAGGGCTTTTACAGTCCTTTATATACATGTGTGTGACTCAGTACATGATCGCGGCTCGGCCGATACTACCTACGGTTGAGAAATACACGAAGGGAGGGGGGGTATGGCTGGTAGTTTGAGGAACGAGGAAATCTTATCAAAGAAAGCGGCAATGTAGGAAAATAGACGATGGTAGCATGCTGGCATAAGAGCGATGATGGTTCTGGCGGTGGAGATGGCGGCATGGCGTGGTAGGCGGCAGGACAAAGGTCAAGAGGTTGGGGTGACAGTACCACTGCAACTGAGGAATGGGACACAAGTGCAAGGGAAGTAGGTGTGCCACTGGGAGGAGATCACTTGCTCCCTTGCTGCTGGATGCTGAGCGCGGGCCGTGATATGGGAGTGGTGGACGGTACTGAAAACCTTTTCAAGCTATCAGCTGATGCACGGTGAGTGTGTCAAAACAACGTACTACCATCCCTGATGACTGGGTTCGTGCGCGCTCATCATGCTGCAGCCTCTTCCTCCTCGAGAACAATCTCGTAGGGTGCTTTACACCCAGGGATACCCTTCATATAATTGGATCGGGGTTGGGTTAGGGGTCCATCCCCTTGCCCCAGTGATTTCGGAGCGTATTTTAAGAGGATAGCTGTGTAAGTCATTGGGGAGTGAAGAATCCAGTGGCAGTGGTGGCGGAGGATGTGTATGCGAGTGGCATGGGGCTGGATGACGAGAAAGACTGGGTGTGGGTGACGATAATGATGAGGGAGAGGAGGACGGAGAATTAGGGGCAGGAGTACCGTGTATTTAGGCATAGCACGCCTCGCATGCGTGAGTGGGGAGAATGGGGTAGATTGCACGTAAGTAGCAATGGGTGTACCATGCGGGATAAACGAAAGAAAGTTCTGTCATATCTAGGAAAGGAGTGGTGCACGAAGAACAGTACAGGCGCCACAAAAGATGCCACCACATGAGAAAATAGTTGTTAAGGCACGAGAACAAAGCAGAATCAAGGAGTATGGGTCACGTGACCCCGCGAGGGTTACCAACCAACGATGTTATCAAAAAGCAGTCTCAAATGCATGGTGATCGGCATATTTGTTGACGTAGAAGCTAGAAAATGTATCAAGTGTGTCCGTGAAAGAAAGAGTCTGTGATACATGCTCAGAGCCAAACACTGGAAGAAGGTGTGCTGCTCAAAGGATGGTATCAAGGTGAATGATAGAGGCAGGGCCATCATCACCGGATGGCTCCACTATCCACATGCCTGTGATGTCATCTGGTGAGTCACCCTTGCGTGAGAACCAGTGCACAAGGGCACAGGGATATTGGATGTGGTTATATGAGAACGAGAAAAAAAGTCGCACGCAAGCGACATCAAGGCCCCGCATACCTTCCACAGCAGAATCAATGTTGACAAGGACAGTATTGTAACGACTAGGCCCTTTTCTCCATTTGGCCACTGCACGTATACGTTCACGGCGCATTCCTCCTGTGCCCGAAATATCGCTAGGTGCATGAAAGGTGGCAACGGCAGAACAGTAAGTGGTTATCTTTCCATAAAATGTCGGAAGGGCTATGAGACTGATATCGGAATTGGAGTCAGGATGCTCCTGCCTGTAGATAAAGCGTTGAATGAGATGAGGGAAGTCAGGTTGTTCAATTTCGGTGGCGATATCATCCAGATAAACTTTGCGCGCTGTAACCGTGGTCAAGCATATTTTTGTGTATTGAGTCATGCAATACGTACATGACCTCTTCGCTAGGTTGACACAGGCCTCCACTGTGGGATCATCGATGTTGGCACCATCGATGTCGGTATCATCAGTGTCGGATCCATCGTTGGCACCATCAATATCAGCGCCATCAATATCAGCGTCATTGATGTCAGCACCATCGATATCGGTGCCATCATTGTCCTCATCTTTGTTGATATTGCCGTTGCCAGTGCCGTCAATGCTATTTCTGCTGCCACCATAGTTGACAAGTAAAGGGCCTTGATTGGGGAGGCGCTCAGGTGGTTCATGATCATCTCTGTTCATAGCTATAAATTACATGTACGGTTGGTTCAGCAGATTAACACAGCATATAATGGAAAAGCGTACGAAGTATTTGATCGAAAATTGATGATAGATATGTGCCTTCCAGCATACCACGGTTAGCGAAATCAACACAAGCAGCTGCAAGTTTATCAAGGTGCTGGTTGGTGAGGAGCATCTGACTGAGCGCATCATAATGGTTTGAGCACCGCCATGGCTCCTTCACGGCCTTGATATGCTTAGATTTCGTGATGGAGGTGCAAAGGCCATTAGGTGCTCCATAAGCACAAATGAGTCTGACATAATGGATGAGGGAGTGCTGCCTTGGAAGATTGAAGCCCTCGGCACAAACACCGCTTGTCCAAAAGATTTCACGATAGTGGTGAAACTGCTGAAGGGCGTCGTCTAAGGCTACGAGGCTGTGTGTATCGTGGATGTCACGTCGAGCTATGTAGCAAAATTCAAGAAAGGCGTGCATTGCCTGCACCATCTTGTCTGGTACATGCCCTTCAATTGCTGGTAAGTAAACCTGTGCGTACGTTTGTTAGGCTTCGTTATATGCTAGACACCAAAGAATTACGCACCTTCATGAGTGCCTTCAAATCATCACCAGTCCATTGCTTAAAATCTCTGCCTTCAGGAAAGCGTCTAAGCCCTGCAAAATGCGGAGTAAGTGCTATGCTAGATAATTGATTTAGTAGTAATAAACGATATACACAGAGGTGAACTTACCGCTGATCTATGTCATCAAGTCTCTTCTGCGCTTCCGATGTTGAGTATTCAGCCTTGATGTATTCATTCACCCATGTGATGAGATGGTCCTTGAAGGTGCCCTTGATCAATTGATGTAACAGGTCGGGCGATATGAGTTCATTGATATTGGCGTGGGGGAAATAATACGTGAATGGCTGAAATTTTGATTAGAAATGCCACAGAAATCATGGGCCCGTACAGATGAGGTGATGAGACGAGAGAACTGACGCCTTCCCCACCCGGGATGCTTTTGGTTAGGGTTAGGGTCTGTCTGAAAGGCTCAAACTAACAACAGCGGATGGTCATGGATCAGTGCCTAAGCAGCTGAAATTGTCCAACTGTGTGGAGCCATGCATAGTGCCAGCGTATCTGCCTCTGGAATAGGCAAGCAAGCCCAGTGGTACTAACTTTCCAGACATAGGGTACAAAAGATAACGATAACGGAGATGTAAAAAAAAAATACAAACGGCAATGTCGCCGACCAGTCCATATTCATTCCAGAGCATGCCTAGCTCAAACTCCTCAACTAGGAGTGAGGTATGTGCTTGAGAATGGTGCACATGCCGACCAGAGTTGAGGTCATTCATAGGTGCAGTGCATCTGACATGACTTGTCAGTGAGGCATCGTGTTGACACAAAGGAACACATACTTTGGGCACCAACCTTGGACAATGCAGGCGAGCAGTGCCTGCTCTGGATAGTCTGCAATGTAAGGACCAAGCCCATAGATAACCTTCCTGAAGTGGCCATCCGGAAAGTGAACAACCTTGGGGGTTGTCATACCAGGTTTGAGCGATTCGAGCATTTTGGCAATTGATGAATGGAGAAGCTGACGACGGAATTTGTGAAAGCTGCCATCTTTGCGAAATTCGTGATTTGCTAGATGAGATATGTATGTGTCAGCAAATAATAATATAATAATAACTAGATACGAAGCTCACTTTGAGGGATAGCAAGGAAACCAAGGAGCACAACACCATTGCGATGTGCTCGTCGAATGCTATTGTGTATGTTACCAATGGAGAGGTAAATAGGCCAGTATTCATTATGTCCTGTAGCTACAGATACAGTAGTTTTGTCGCTACCAAGAATCACTGGGCAAAAGACTGAGCCATGCATTCTGGGATCCTTAGCAATTATATCCTAACAAACAATGAGCACGAATTAAAAGAGACGATGATGCAGACTTACTGCCTGTTTCCAGGCCCAATTCCCAGACATGAAATTGTGAAAGTGATGGGTTCCATCAGCAGTGTGTTCTTGAAGCGGCACAAGATCGAAATTGGATTTAAGATCAGGGTTGGACAAGATATTATGGATTAGGGTGTGTGGATCCTGGAACCACACATCATAATCAGCTTCCTGCCATGACGGAATGTCATCTTCGGGTTGAATTCCGCTATACTTCAAAGTAACAGATTCCCAGGGGACGTCGCCAAGGGGAGTAGAGTCAATGGTGTTGTACATGTGTGCGGCGTTTGCAAATGGTGGTTTGTCATTGTGGACAGCGAGAGATGCTGCCCAAAGGGTGAGAAGACAGTTGATACCCCCAGCAGACATCTGGTTATGACGGTATAAGAAATCGGCGACTTCAAATTCAAGACGATTGTTGTATGGCTTCCAGTCGTCAGATCCAAGTCCTTGATCAGGATCACGTGGGGGAGGTGGTGTGTCAGGTGGTATATCATTGCCATCCTCGTCACAGATCCGCCCTATGATAAGCAGCTAATGTTAGTATATAAGAAACGTTATGTTATATAAGGGACTTACCATCGAGCTTGGGGTGATAAGCAAAAGTAACACACGGAGGGTCAGGGATGTGCCTGTCATGCGCACGGCCCCCAGGTGGAGAGTTCTGGTTCAATTGTTCAACATAGGACCCAGGCGGTGTGTGATTCGAGTCAAAAATGGGATGATCAATGCCAATATCATAGTCAGCATTAGACCCTTCATGTGATGGAGGAGGTGGCATACAGTCGGATGGTATTGGACTTGGTGGAACCTGTTCATGATATGATTCGTCAGAAGATGAGGATGGCAAAGGCTCATGTGGTTCAAGTTCCTGGGAATCATGCTTTGCTTGTATGTGTTTGCGGTGTCCACCCTTGCTGCGAAAATGTCGAGGATAGTAGGGACAAGGAAGTGTTGGGGGAGGGGGCCCAAGTGTAGGAAGGTTGTGAATTCGCGGATTTTTATTGGCGGCATTGTTGTGGGAGGTAAAAGTGAAGAAGAGCAAGGAGAGATGTAGTATATATAACGCATATGCAAGGGACATCGATACGATAATGATGATCATAGACTCTACTTAGATCCGATGATCTGGTCGGAGGTCGGAACTTGCCTAAGAAGTGCACACGTGTCAAGTCACAGGTCACGGAGTAAACTGAAGACTGTCAGCGTGTGGCCCCGGTCCGCTGGCACTGGGGCCCTTCTTTCCGCTTGCTGTTGATCCAGACCAATTTCAAGACCTTCATCATCCTTCCCTGACGTATATTTAGCTGGTCAAAGACTAGCAGCATGCATTTCAATTGGGTGACGCACCTCACATCTCATAGTAGCACATCCAGAGGGCGTGGCTTTCAGGCTCGCTTTCTAGGCTCTAATTCTAGGCTCTATGATTCTGACAGTTCAGCCCAAGCAGCAGTCGATGTTGTCGGAGGAGCTTCCTAATCTTGGCCGTGCCACCCCGACCTTTGAATCATCCATGTGTAGAACATGTACGCAAGTTGCTGTTGTACGTTCTTCGCCAGTTCAGCCGACACATTTAACTCCAGCTGTAGAAATACCTTAAGTGATGGCATCTTGATATTTGTTGCAACATTTATGATCTCTTTAGTCGCGGGACACTGAAAGCCACGTTCTTGCTGGAAACTCCAGCGTGGTGGAACATTTTCAGGGTCATCTGCGTAGCAGGTTTGCCGATGGATTGTGCAGCAAGGGTGTCGCACATCTCCCTAGGATTGAAGAAATACTGTAAGCGATGGCGTCTTGATATTTGTTGCAACATTTATGATCTCTTTAGTCGCAGGACACTGAAAGTCATGTTCTTGCTGGAAACTCCAGTGTGGTGGAACGTTTTCAGGGTCATCTGCATAGCAGGTTCGCCAATGGATTGTGCAGCAAGGGTTTCACACATCTCCCTAGGATTGAAGAAATACTGTAAGTGATGGTGTCTTGATATTTGTTGCAACATTTATGGTCTCTTTAGTCGCGGGACACTGAAAGTCACGTTCTTGCTGGAAACTCCAGCGTGGTGGAACGTTTTCAGGGTCATCTGTGTAGCAGGTTCGCTGATGGATTGTGCAGCAAGGGTGTCGCACATCTCCCTAGGATTGAAGAAATACTGTAAGCGATGGTGTCTTGATATTTGTTGCAACATTTATGATCTTCTTTAATCGCCGGATGCTGAGAGTCACGTTCTTGCTGGAAACACCAGTGTAGTGGAACATTTTCAGGGTCATCTACGTAGCAGGTTCACCGATGGACTGTGCAGCAAGGGTGGCGCACATCTCCCCAGGATTGAAGAAATACTGTAAGTGATGGTGTCTTGATATTTGTTGCAACATTTATGATCCCCTTTAATCGCGGGACACTAAGAGTCACGTTCTTTCTGGAAACACCGGCATAGTGGAACGTTTTCAGGGTCATCTGTGTAGCAGGTTCGCTGATGGACTGTGCAGCAAGGGTGGTGACGATCGATCAATCGAACTTCTTTTTTTTATTGTATTTTGAATCTAACTTGTATTCCATCTTTACCTCACCAAGAACCCAGTCAAAAGCCTCGCAGTCAGGTGATACCTCTCCAAGACCTGGTGGGTAGTGAAGGTCGCCAGCAGGTGCATGCAAAAGTTGAGGGTGGCGTTCGCCTGACATTCTTTGCTGATCTGATCACTAGTGAGTACACCAAAGGTTGTATATGGTGAACGTCGTGAAGCTAAGATGGTTATTTAGCCCTGTAGATAATGCGTGTAACATACTCACCTGCTTTACAACACAAGGGAGAGTGTCCTGTTAAATAGAAATGTTGGTGCATTATTTTTTTCTTTTCCCCAATAGAGTCTTTTCTAATATTTGGGTAGTACTTATGCAGTGTAGTGGCACAGGAATTTTAACTTTCTGTCATCGTCGTGTTGATGCGCCTGCAACTGAGTGAATGAGAGTAAACATACTATAACAAGGAGAAAACTGAAGCGCTGCGGCCAAGACAGCGAAATATCACAATTGAATATTAAACCAAGAGGTTGATAGCTCTAGAAGCACCGAATTTGCCAAAAGGCAAGGTATGAAGACAGGGAAAACACGGCTGACCTCTCAGGGGACTTGTAGTCCACAACCTGAGTCTTACTGAAGAGAGGGAGGGAAGAAGAGATAAGAAACGAATGAGGATCAAGAAACGAGGAAATGGGCTCGTTCAAAAAGATAACCTTAGGGCTGATCATCCCCTCTAGGAGACAGTGTTGGACAACATCGCCTACATGAACTTCATGTTGTCAAAAGAAGAAAATAAGGTGAGGTGGGATTATTTTCTCTATATACACTCCTGATATAGATTCATGCTCTATAGCGTGCCGTTTCTATATCGCGCTGCTCTTAGTTCCCCAGACCCCCCTTAGATGCTTGCGTGCACTCATAGGATGGGAATCGAAGTTGCGCGATCTGGCATTGTTCGTCGAAAAGGGTGCCACCACGGTTCAAGAGCTTGATTTGTACATGCAGGGTGAGTTCCACTTGCATGTCGTGGCGTCTCATCTACAGGGGAACTTGAAGTGTAAGCAACGTTTCCAGCATGCAAACATGCGACTCACCCAGTCCCCCAGGGGCCGGATGACGTTTCTGTTGCGCAGCAACTAGTATGACTAGTGCGCAGCTAGCAGGTGTGCAGTGGAATCCTTTAGGATGTAGACTCTTACTTGTATACTACGAAGTGTGGGCGAAAGCAACACTAATATTTACCAGCGAAAAGCTGGTGCTTATATACATGTAGACATGTGTGACATGACATAAGGTGACGTGCATATATCAGCATATATCATAATAATATCCCATAAGGGGATATTGCCCATATGTCCGGATTAGGTCTAGACAAAACTAGAGTGGCCCGGATCCCCATGGGATCCGGCCCTTGTGTTGCCGGTTCAACACTCCCCCTTGCTAAGTGCGGCAAATGTGTTTGCGCTCTTGGCAAATATGAAGCGGTTTGTAGTCATGATTGCAAGGGATAAGGATGGTGCACGCGCAAATGAATGCAGCGATGAGAAACCATTCTTATACTGTCAGGGTGCACTGGTTCCAAGGTTGGAGAGGTGCAGAGGCTCTGCGTCATCCTGCGCGTTTCCAGATTTCTGTGGATAGCTGCGCTGGTAGGGGATGAGCCTGACCGCTGCATTGCGCATGAAGGAGAAGGTCTGGACTTCTGCTTCCTGAAGAACCGTGGGCAATGGACAGTGAAGCTTCTGGGGCCATCCACAAGAAGTTCAGGGTCCAAGGAGGAGACATTGTTTTTCTAGTCCTTAA
Organism: Russula sp. MG48; assembly: GCA_003313725.1. NCBI lineage: Eukaryota > Fungi > Basidiomycota > Agaricomycetes > Russulales > Russulaceae > Russula > Russula sp. MG48. The sequence goes on along the minus strand of QLOS01002186.1, from coordinate 15,893 downwards.
GATAGACGACCACTGGTCTGTCGTCACATCGTCTGGACTGAGAGAGGCTTGGAAGGCGTAGGGAGTGCAGGGGTAATAGCACGTGAAGGGGTTAAGACCCTTGCACAGTCCGAACGCTACCGTGCACAGTATGTGGTTTTATGCAATCACACCACATTCTGAATATTTGTATTCAGTAAGGCTGTCTGTGCAGCTGTGCCTTTTTGTCTCCGCAACCATGACAGTCATGCATTCATGACTACTTAATTGGGCGACGTGAAGTCTAGCCCAAGTTGACTCCTAAATTTTAGGAATTTGACATGTCCAAGGTTCTTGGTAAGCATGTCTGCTGGATTTTCTGCGCCATCGACGAAGAAGAGTTCAACCTCCCCTTTGCTCAATACTTGGCGAATATAGTGGTACCGCACATCAATGTGCTTAATTCGCCTTTCTTGAACTGGGTTGGAGCCCATAAAGATGGCTCCTTGGTTGTCTCCACAGAGTGGTATGGGTTTGAGCGTAAAGCCCAGTTCTCCCAATAGGGAGTTAATCCATACACATTGCCGGCTGGTGTCAGACAGTGACATGTACTCTGCTTCAGTAGAGGACAGTGCAACTGTCCTCTGCGCACGTGAATTCCAGCATATAGTTCCGCCAGCTAAGGCTATTAAATAGCCTGTGGTGGAACGTCGTGTAGTAGTGTCAGAACCCCAATCTGAATCAGCCCATGCGCAAATACCACCACCATTTTTACTAAAGACCATTTTGTAGTCTGAAGTGCCTACTAGATAGCAGCAGATATACAGCACTTTGTCTAGATGAAGCTTTGTGGGGTTTGCGGCAAACTGTGATAGTTTAGTGACTGCATATGCTATGTCTGGGCGCGTGCCCAGCATAATGTATAGCAGTGATCCTATCACTTGCTGATACTTATGGCGTATCTTTTCATCTACTGGTTCACTATTAGGAGTTGGGACGTATCCCATTGGTAATGGAGTGGGTGCGCTTTTAGCGTTCTCCATACCAAAGCGCTTTAATACCTTCATAAGATAGGATCTTTGATCAATAGAAATGGATCCTTTTCTTTGAACGATGTTCATACGCAAAAACTCCTTAGTGGGACCTAAGTCACGACATTCCCAAGCTTTCATAAAGCGGGACTTGACTGCTAAGACTTGTGACTTGTCTTTTCCCAAAAAGATTGCATCGTCAACATAGACAATGACAATCACAGATGCATTGCCATAAACGAATATGCCTGCATCGGAGTATAGGCGTTTAAAGCCTAGCTGCACCATAGATTCATCAAGCGCTCGCCACCATTGCAGAGCTGCTTGCTTGAGTCCGTATATGGCGCGCTTTAATCGCAATACTTTGTGCTCTTTGCCTTTGATTGCAAAGCCTTCTGGCTGCTCCATGTAAAGCTCTTCGTCTAGCTTTCCATATAAGAAGGCAGTTTTGACATCGACGCTCTCCATGTGCCAAGACTCTAGTGCTGCCAGCGCTAACATGAGGCGTACTGTCTCAAACCTGACGACAGGTGAGAAGATGTCCGAATAGTCAATGCCTTCCACTTGGGAGAAACCTTTTGCAACAAGGCGAGCCTTTTTGCGACCATCAGATTTAAGGTCAAAGACCCATCTGTTTTTTATAATTTTGTGACCCTTAGGAGGATCAACCAGGTCATAGACGTCTCGCGCACGGAGTGAGTCAAGCTCCTGCTGGCAAGCTGTCTTCCAATCCTGTTGTTGCGCTTTAGGCATGCGCATGATGTCTTTATAAGACCATTCTCTAATTTTAGAGACGTCTGGTGACTGTGAATCTGGTGGAATTGCTTTGGCAAGCAAATGATTCACAAACTCTACTCCCCCTTCCTCTGCAAGGGTGTATAAATTTTGTTCCACATCGCTCTCTGAGTGAGTAGGACTAGGGCTTTCGCGAGGGGTCCCACGCTGTGAGGCCGCGGGAGTACCCTCAGTTGGAGCGGGTGTACCTTCCCATGATGGGAAAGGTATACCTCCAGGAATTCTTTGACGGGAGCTACCCTGTTCGAATTCCAATTGCCATCTCCAACCAGGAGTCCGCTCAATGTCTCTCAATATAGAAGATGGGGGCCTATCCCCATAGACATTGTCAGGGCGAGTGGGTCTGCGCCTGAGTCTTTCAGATCTGCGCGGAATAGGTGCTGGTAATGGCACACTAGGTTGCAGCGGAGATCGCTCAGGTCTGGGAGGAGGTGACTCCCTAGGTGGAGGTGTAAGAGGTGTAAGAGGAGAAGGAGTGCGAGGCAAATGTGGAATTTGCGTGGCATCTTCCTCGTCATCATCCTCTTGTTCTTCACCTTCCTTATCTTCTTCTTCACTACTGTCCTGAGACGGTGGAGGAAGAGGAGGTGCAGGTGGTGGCGCAGGCGGACGAGGCGGTGCGCGCACTCTTGCAGGTCTTTGCAGAGGAGGTTGAGGTGTAGGGATGATGGGTATAGGCTTATAGGGTACCTCATCGTCGTCACCATCAACAGGTGGTTCAACTGGTGGTTGTTTAGATACTGGCTTTTGCACGCGTGTGGTAGGACGCGGCTGTGAGGTTTTACACTTGGGGAATAATGTTTCATCAAACAGCGCAGTAGCAGCTGTAAATATTTGATTATTTGCGATACGCATAAAGCGGTAGCCTTTTATGCCTTCTACCACTCCTAAATAAACCATAAGCTCAGACTTGGGAGCTAGTTTATTAGGGCGTATGTCTTCAGGGAGGTACACATATGCACCACAACCAAAGACTCGCAAATGTGAAACATCAGGTGCCGTGCTGTACAATGCTTCAAATGGTGTGCGCCATTTAAGGCGTTGCACTGGAGTCCTATTGTAGCAATGAACAGCTTGTTCTACGGCAAATTCCCACCAGGAATCAGGTATGCACGCTTCTAATCGCATAGCCTGAGCTTTGTCCATGACAGTTCTCATTAGGCGTTCAGCGCGACCATTTTGTTGGGGGGTGCGTGATATGCTTTGTAACACCTTTATTCCATTGTCTTTTAGTGCACGTATAAATTCATCAGATTTGTATTTGCCACCAGCATCAGACATCCACTGTTTTATGGTGGTGCTGTGCTGATTTTTGACGAGTGCAATGAATTGTTTAAGTGCAGCTATGGCCGAAGACTTAGTGCGAAGTAAAACAATCCAAGCATAGGACGAATAATCGTCTACAAAGCTGATGAAATATTTATATTTGTGATACGAGATCACAGGAAAGCTTTTGAGATCCGAATGGATTTTCTCAAAGGGCTTTTGTGCACGAGTGCTAGATGGAGGGAATGCTTTTGAGGGCATCTTTCCTTCTGCACAACCGCGACAAATGGGAGACTTGTCATTAAAGACAATTCCTTTAGGGAATCCCTTAGTGTGTTGAGTTGCATGACGAAGGACATCTTTTGAAGGATGTCCTAAGCGTCTATGCATTAACTCATAATCCACAGTATAAACTGTATGGATTTTAGCAGCGTCTGATATGCGCGCGTTTAGCCAATATATTGTATCATTAGGCGAAAGCCTTTGACACTGTATGACTGGGGATAAGCCAGGCATCAATAGGGATATCTTCGCAGCGTTCCCATAAATGCTGAGACCTTGCTTCAAGAATACCCCAAGGGATAAAAGACGCGTAGTCAACTGTGGCAATAAGAACACAGGATATAAGCGTGTAATACGCTCTCGTGTCTTTCCCTTTATCATTACTGTGTGTTTTAACAACACAGTGCCTTTCCCTTCCATAAAGATAGGGTTAGAGGCAGTGATCACTTTTAGCTTTTCAGCTAAGGGTGTGTATTCAATGAAATCGCTCATTGCAAAGGTAAAATGAGCGGATGCACCACTATCAAGCAACCATAATGGGTTTGAGAATGCGCGTGCATGTCTATTCTTACACTCAGAGCACTTTACAGATGAACAACGATGTACATATTTATCAATCATTGTACCATCCACTTCAGAAGTCCGCAGTACCCATGCTGACAACTGATTAGTAATGTGCTTGTGAGCGTAAGAGGGGACTGACCCATCAGACATATAAGCATCTCCAAAGAGATCATAGGTGGCACTAGCACCTGCGTCATCTAGGAGAGCTTGCTCATTGGCAATCCTTTCTTCCAGGGTTGGCTCATATCCCAAAGAGACGACATCGTCATCTATCTTAGGGAGAGTGCGGTGTGAAGTGGGGTCCACATATGGCTTGGAGAAGTCAGGGGTAGAGGAGCCTTCAGGCATATCAACCCTCATGACTTCAGGCACTGGAGAATAGGACTTAGGTGAGGAGCGCGGAGCATTCCCATCACATGAGGTCATACTTTCAATATCACTTTCATCGCTTATCCCCTCTGTGTCAGAGATGGGGATAATGAAACTGCCATTTGAAGGTCCTGTGCGACGTGGACGAGTGGTTATAAAACCTCCTTGCCTAGGCTGCAGCATAGTGATGCGCTGCTCAAGGGTCTTTATTGTGTGCGGGTTCTTAGGGGCGCCTATGTCCTCAGCCAATTGCATCACCGCAGTAAAGCAGGGCAGTGGCTGTGGATGAGCGACACGTGGCATGGGAGTTTCAGTGGCAATGCGCGTGGAAATTCCATGCGCACCAATGAAGGCGATGGTATGAGCGTCAAGGGCAGGCACAGAAGCTTGCGAAGCGAAGTGGAGATGTTCCCCTTCATGCTTCTTTCTGTTGCCAGTGCCACACTTTCCTCTCATTTGCCGAGATCCTGAGCCAGGAGATTGGCCAGAGCTTTGATTGGGAGCAGTGCCTTGGCGCTGCTTTCCCTTGCCTTTCCTATCTTTTTGAGTTTGATAGGAAGGCGGTCCAGCCGGTTTACGCTTAATAGCACTAAGCTTTTGGGCGTTTGTGGCAGTGGACTTATTATCAAATTGCCCTTTGGCCGACTTTCTGGCACGATCAGCTTCCCAATGAGTCAAGATGTGACCCTTGACATCATTAAGATCCAAAGTGCCAATATGGCGCGTAGCGATTATTTGTGGGACTATCTGCTGCTCCCATTGAGGTGGAAGCGCAGTAAGGAGCATAAAGGCTTGAATAAAGCCTGGTACTCCTATAGCTTCGGCAGCAAGACGCGTATATTGTGCTTCCAAATATTCAAATTGGGGCACAGGCGACTTGGTGTGATCGAGCTTGAAGGTCATAGCCTTCTTAAAGTCATGGAACAGATTTGAGGCCGTAACTTGGCCATAATCTGTCCGCAACGTAGTCCATGCTTGATCGCAACGCTGACTTTGAATCTTATCCTGGATAGTAGGGACCACGCACAACATGATGTTACCCATGGCGCGATTTGATTCCTTCATCCAAGCTTTAATGGCAGCTCTCTCAACAGGAGTGGGAGCGGCAGGATCAGCAGCTACTGGAAGTGGCTCTGTTCTGCTAACAATCTCCCACAAGTCAAGAGATTTGAGAAAAGCGTTCATTTGTTTTTCCCATTGGAGGTAGTTGGTGCCATCCAAAAGGGGAACGAGTTGGGTGAGGGCGTTAGACATATTTGAAATTCAGACGATTTGAGGTCTGTGGCACACACTTAAATCAGCACTTGTAGGTGCGATAAGGACCAGAAAAATGAAAGCATTTCAAATGCCTAGGTCCTCAGCCTTATTTGCGCACTCATATTTTGGCGCATAAGAGGCTAAGCTCGTTGTCCACTGGTACACCTTAGTAGGCCAGGCACATGTGGCGCGCCGTAGTTGTGCAGCCTGTGTTAGGCCAATCTGTGCCAATGCACAAGAGGTTATCACATTCCTGAGCGATATCTTTCCATAGGAGGAAGGATAAAACTCAGAATTGTGCCTCTCTGTGGTACATGGTACTCGCGCATAATTGCAGCAGAGTGCCATCTCACAAAGCACAGTTGCAGCCATTGAAGGCGCATTAAGGGCTACCAGGGCCCATAACCTGTTGCGCAGCAACTAGTATGACTAGTGCGCAGCTAGCAGGTGTGCAGTGGAATCCTTTAGGATGTAGACTCTTACTTGTATACTACGAAGTGTGGGCGAAAGCAACACTAATATTTACCAGCGAAAAGCTGGTGCTTATATACATGTAGACATGTGTGACGTGACATAAGGTGACGTGCATATATCAGCATATATCATAATAATATCCCATAAGGGGATATTGCCCATATGTCCGGATTAGGTCTAGACAGAACTAGAGTGGCCCGGATCCCCATGGGATCCGGCCCTTGTGTTGCCGGTTCAACAGTTTTGTTGCTGCCAAGGATAATTGGGACGAACATAGCACCATGGGTTTCAGGATCTTGAGCTATCATGTCCTTCAGAGAAATCAGTGAGATGAGGATAACTTGATGAGAACTTGTGTCACGCCCACCGAGTGAGCGTACCTCCACAGGCGAAGGAGGGGGCGTAGGCGAAGCTGGTGACTGCGGCCTTGTGGGCAAGAGGTCTGTATACCTCTCACGTGCAGGCGTACTCTTGTGATGTCTGATAGAGAGCTTTCCCTTGCCTTTGAGCATACACTAAGGCTCTGCAAGGGGACGCGTGAAGTCTGGCAATTGACCAGAGGAGTTGTGGTTCACAAGGGAAGGAAGGGAACCGTTCACAAGCTGAGATTACAAGAGAACAGACTTAAGGTCTGTCCTAGGCAAACTGGGCGATATAAGTACATGAAGATGTGACTCATAGGGAGTCAGAATGAGTCATGGTGCCCCTAGGACACCGCTACTAGTACACAGTCATCTGGAGTCATTGTATTGTATGAGTCAGTAGGTGCCGAGGCAGCGCATGTGCAAAGGTGTGCAAATGTAGCACTAGTGGATGCGCGTCGGACCTGACGGCCCATCAGGCCGGGTGGTAGCTGTACAGAGCGAGATAGGGAGGCATAGGTGGAGTCACGGGCCATAGGGGCCCGGCAGTCCATAGGCGAAGCGCAGGGGGGCAGTAGGTAGTAAGAATGAAAAGAAATAGAGCGTACAGTGAAGCGGGAGCGTAACAACTTGAATGCTTACTGCCTGTTCCCAAGCCCAATCTCCTGACATGAAGTTCCAGTAACGACGATGACCACTACCCTCAAACTCCTGGACAGGTGCGTAATCAATCTGGCCTTTGTAATCTGGGTTGGCGAGTATGTCCTTTACAAGCATGAGAGGATCATGAAACCACACTTCGTATTTTGAACACATCCATTCCAGCACTTCGCCCTCAGGTAGCTCACCAGTAAAAGTTAGAGAAAAAGACTGCCATGGGATACCACCCAAGGGCATTGAATCAATAGTCTCATAAAGATCTGAATGGTTAGCAAATGGAGGTGAATCGTTATGCTCGAGAAGGGTCACTGCCCAGAGGTTGAGTAATGTGTCAATATTTTTCGCAGACATTTGAGTTTTACAGTATAAAAATTCAGCACTCTCAAATTCAATGCGATTTCAGTATGGGGTCCAGTCGTCAGGACTAGGGCCAGGGTGACAGGGAGGGGGAGATTCTTTGGATAAGTAATTGCTGTTCTCATCGCAAGGGCTTCCTGGAAAGAATATTACTTAGCCGTTAGGCAAAATAGAGGGAGATTTTTTACTGGCAAGAAGTGGATGGTAGCATCTGAAAATGGAAGCAGAACCATTATTAGGGCGCTCACTGGTGGGTACATTGTGTACATTGTCCATTAGTATGTCATCTTCGCCCAACAGAGGAGAAAGCGGTGGTTGAGGAGGCGGTGATGGCTGACAAGGCGATGGTTGAGGAGGTGGCAATGGCCAAGGAGAAGGTGATCACTGAGAGGAAGGTGACCAGCTTGTTCGCAATGGGATCAAACAGCGGTGATGAAAGCGGAGATGCTTGGTGTGCCCAGCAGCGCTCCGGAACCATTGCAAGCAGCCAGCAACAGTGCATGGCAACTGAACAGGGTTATATTGTTTTCGTCGACGTGCGTCTAATTGGCGAGGCATGTGTTAGACTTAGTAATTTGAAGATGATCTATTTAGTCACATGGTGAGACGATTGGTGGGAAACTGCGGGACTCGGAGGAAAAAAAAAGTTGAACTGTCATGGTGAATAACTTGACGACTCAACAGCTTACTTGGCTCGTGTCTCCCTTCCTCCCTTCCTCAGGATGTTCAGCGATATTCCACCACACCATCCAACAACGCACTCAAAAAATGCGAACCAACATCCAGGGGCGATAGTCGCACCAAAAAGAAGACAAACGAAAGCTGAAAAGGCTCATGATGACAAAGTACAGCATGTCATCAAGGAACAGAGAGCAGTGAAAAAGAAAGAGGCTATATTGCATGTGGCGAGGCTTGAAGATGAAATGGCAGTTGGCGACAACAATGCCTGTGGTGCCCACCCTCGTCATCGCCACGGTAAAGTCCTTGAGTCCAAGTGATGAACTGTAGAACTTATATTAAATGGGACAGAACTTACAGGGAGTGAAAGCGAGGCCGGACTACCACCGAAAAAAAGGGCTGCCACCAGAAGTAGCCAGGCGTTCCAACATGGTAAGTGAGAAACTTGTTACATGAGTATTGCTGATGGGGCAATATGTCAACGATGTAGCAATATAGGAAGGATCTAAGGATGCACCAAACGAGAAAGTGTCCAAGGGAAAGTGCAAGGTGGCAGGCTGTAAAGCGAGTAAGTGTCCAGTTTGTTCAACGTTGTCACAGATGAAGACGACCTACCACAGCCCCTGTCACTCACAAAGACCCAGAACCGGAGGAAGAAGGCGATGAAACCGATACACCTAGAGAGGCCCCCAGACTGACCAACTTGAAGACAAAGGGCAAGGCACCTGTCACGAAGGAGTCAGAATTCATGTCGACAGACTCGGATGTTGAAGAATTGGTGCCACAGAAAATGGGGAGAAAGTTAAAAAGGACATACACAATGAGGGAAATTGCCAGCTCTGATCATGATGCTGACGCACAGGACTCGGACTACAAGTCGGCTGCAGGTGCCAGTGGAACAGAGGTGGACAGGGAGCTCAGCGTCGTCAGTGACAACGAAGCGACACCAAGGCCAAAGAAAAAGGCCAAACCTGTGGTGTGAGAGGCTATCAGAGCCAACTGTGTTGAGCCGGCAGGTAGCAACATGAAGAATAGGGTAAGCCTTGTTCCCAACTCGGAAATGTTGACAAGTGATTGATGCTATCGATTAATTATAAGTCCGGCTCAAGTGTCGCAGAGAGCCTGTGCGTCCCATGCCTCCATGTTGCTTCCATGTTGTTAAAATGACACTTTTATTATACTATTAGCATTACGACTGGCAAGCCATCTGGCCGCGTCAAGAATTGGATTGTGCGTGTCCCTCAGGGGGCCCCACCAGAATCCACTGGCAGACCAGACTCAGCTGGCTCCATTCATACTGCCACATCGACAACCATCCATTCGAATGCACGCTCAACGAAATTATCTAATGTGGCGCTTGTTGCCGGTAAAACCCAGGCCTCAAACAGTGAGCCTGTTGGCGTGTCTCTTGGGCCTGGAGGCTTCAAGGATGAGGATGAGACTGAAGAATGTGAACATGCCTTGTCAAGTCCCATCAAGGGAAATCAACAACTTAGCAGTGCGGTAAGTGCCCAGGTCACGACATCCTGCTGTACATGGCTCACACCCCTACAGGGCATTGTTAAGGTCACAGTAGAAGCGGCCTCTCCAGTATCAAGGAGCAAGCGTTCTGCTACCAATTGTCGAAAGGACAAGTACACAAACTCAGACCTCCCCCCTGGTTGTAAAGAAAATAATGTTTGAAGACACACACTCATTCCGACCTACATTCAGTATATGTCCAACCAGAACAATGCCTGGGGCGTTCAAGATGATGACGCCGTTGCCATTTTGCAAGGGATCTGGGACCATGTCTACGGAGCAAGAGTCCCTGCGAAAATAGCAATAGTAGGACCCATTTTCACTGTGGTTAGTCTGCCATTTTAATATGCATGTTTTATGCTACTACATCCCCTACAGGCTGATCAGCGTCTTTGTGAATGGCGTGGTGCATTTGGCTCAGCTGTGCTCATGTTCCTCAATACTTTCTTTTCTGACTCTGGATATGACACCGATGAAGCATGCAGAGAGTTTTCCAGGGAAGCCCTTGGTGACTATGCTTTCCTCTATGCTAAGGTTGTTAGAAAAGATGGCAAGGTAGATTCGAACCACTATTAACATTTTGCCATTGATTCTTTTTTAGGTGAAGCGAAATGGCATATTCCATGGACCACTGGTCCTTCAAACGTTTGCTACTCATCTTGCCTCGACTCGTGACGCAATTTCTGTGCGTCCCCTTGGTGACCCTGGCAAACCCAAGGGCACGCTTGCTCTTGCGGCCACTGCGGTATGTATTACTGTCCTGTCACAGTGGCCCTCCTACAAGTCATTATATTTGCAGGTTGAACGAGCCTTGACATTGTGGAATGATGGACTTATCTCGTTAGATTCTCTGAAGTCAGCTCAGAGATCTAGCAGCACTAGCGGCATCATCAAGCTTGTAAATAAGTCAACAGGAAAGAAATCGGGGAAGTCCACTGACTTCACTCAAGCCAACTGGGCTTCTGTCACTGCGGAGTACTTGTCTTCAATCAACAGCAACTTGCGTGATGTCAGAAGGTTTAATCGCCTCATGGAGGAAGCTGCTGTCTTTGTTAAGAGCAGTCGACGCGGAGATTCGAAGGCCCCCCTTGATGATACTGAGGCCCAAGTTGGTGAAAGGGCGCTTCTTGTTGATAATACTACTGACGATGATGACGCTAACTTGGAGGATGACTTGGATGACGTGAGTGCAGTGTTTAATGTATCAATCAATTTGTCTAACAAGCCCTCAATATAGTTTTAGGACTTCCCATTATTTATGCTACCTACTCCCATTAGTGTAGCATGCTGGCAGTTGGCCTTACGCCAGTATTAGTGTTCTTACTATGCTTAAAAATATACTTTTTTTTCCTGCTATGCTTACAAATTTTCTTAATGTGCTCTTAAGTTTGTCTTAATATTTGTTGCACCATTGATTTCCAAGACAACTTAAGCACCTGTAAGTCCAGAATTAAGCGTAATTAAGAATTTGTTGCTAGTAAGGACATTGTACTTATTTAAGAATATTATTAATGACATTGTGCTTATTTAAGAAGTTTATTAAGGATATTGGGCTTATTTAAGCCTTTATTAAGAAAATTGTGCTTATTTAAAAGAATGGATCTCCTGAATTAAGCAACGTTCAGCTTAGTGAAATTTGTCTTAAAGTGTCTTATTTTTCACTTCAAGACACTTTAAGACACTTTAAGAAAAATTGACTTTACCTGATGTGGGATATTTGCAAACTTTGTGTTACTTAGCTCTGTTTCTTGTCTTGTCCTGGTAGTGCAGATCTGCATAAGGGGCATTAGAACCCTCTAAATCTTCTCCATCTCTCCAAAGAATTGATAGATAGAAGGCACATTCCACATCCAGTGGTCTTGGTTGTCTACTCATCTTAGCCTCCAATTTAGATCTTTAACCAGTCTTCTGAGGAGTGGCAGGTAAGCATCCTGAAATTGCTTATTGCTAAGAAAGGAGTAGCTAGGGGCCTTCTTCCTTATGTTATCTCTAACTGGGCTACTATTGGCCACATTAAAAGAAAGCTAGTTCAAGATCATGCTCTCCCCTGTGAGGCTTAGAACTTTGCCTTCTAGCTCATGGATGAGCTCCTAAAGCCTCACCTGAAGGAGGGAGAGGGAAACCTTTTCTCCATCCATAGATATGATATCCATGTCCTGGCTCCAGACTATCCTTAGGTCCTTTGGCTGAGAATATATGATTCTTGATACATATGTGCTTAGCTCACAAAGTTAACTGAATAGTTTCATGCTTCCTAGCTCTAGGTAATTGCCAATGACAGTGCAAATGGACCTAAGAGGGGCAAACAGAAAGGCAGACATCAGTGAGACATAGCTAGAAGAGGTTGGTGTGAAGCTTACTCCAGCATGAATGAGTATTGTCCTTCAAGTTAAATCTCCTCTACCTCTCATATGCAAAAACACCAGGCAAAATACTTGAGGTAAGCTATAAATGCCACAAGGCCATTAGGCTCTATTAGAGTGCCATTGTCCTTCACTGCCTAGATGATAAGAAAGGAAAGCAGGAATGTTGATGATGGGCTTCCACCATGTTTATCTTGGGTCTAGATCAACTTCATCAAAGGATGAAGATCATGCCATTTAGCTTCATCCTTAAAGAGCAGGCACAGTCATTGAGTTGCCACTAATCTCCTATTGGCAGTTATCAGCAGCCTGTATAGATCTTTGACATTGATGTTTTTATCCTGGCTTAACCAAATAAATGTGCAAAGGGAATGGGAGATATTTCTTACATAGTTTCTACATGACTGCTTGCTTGTGAGCTCAGTTCAATAATTAGACTCCCTAAAGGGCAAAGTCATCAGCTTAACTCTATTTTTAGGGAAAGAATGGCAATATTAACCCTTCTGGCATAAGCTTTCTTTGAACCAAATGGCCAACCTCCTTGGCTGCCATTAAACATGCTTAAAGGTAGTCCAAGCAAAGCATAGAAACTGCCAGAAGATAGCTCTCTTCCTCACTTGGCAGGGTAGCAAGTGAGATCACTTTTTTCTGCTGCTCCTTGCTATGCATAGTGTTACCAAGCATTTTCCACCAGCCAGTCATTTAATGGAATGGTGAGACTTCTCTACCTAATGTTGGGACCTGAACTTGTGTAAAGGGCAGGGAAGGGAGAATGAAAGCGATGAGGACAAAGTATGGGTTAGTAGATGCTGCCCCAGCCAAAGTTGGATCAATAGCAAAGAAGGCCTTGCCTATAGAGCTAAAGAGTGTTTGAACATGAGCTGGCTTTCTTGTTTGCTCACCCTTAAGCTTTGGATGTATATCCCTGCCATGCTTCTTCATTGTGCCCTCTGCCTAGCTTGCATACATGCAAAATGGGGCAGTGCACATATAACCTAGGTGTATAGGCACTAGCTTCACAGGAGGACCAAAGTTGAATGGTAGTAGAACATCTTGGGGATCACATGGTAGGCCTTGGGACTGCATAAAGGCTAGCAGCTCCTTCTGTTGGTTAGTAGAGATGGGGGTTGAGTGCTGTTTCTGAAGGTGTCTAGGCATATCTTTGGGAGAAGATGCCATTTCACAGGAGATGCAAAGTAGGACCTTGAGAAGGCTATGTAGGTGCAAGCTCATGTTGTCAAGTAGGGGGGTGAAAAGAAGGTATAACAGTTCACCATTAAGGCTGATGCCTTTCAAAGAAAAAGGGAGGTGGTGTTAGTAAAGGGAGAATTGGGCAGGGAAAATAATTGGGGTGCACTCATGTTTACATTCTCCCTCTAAGTTAGGCATAAGTGAAATGAGAGAAGCATCAAGTTTCAAACAAAAATCTTTTTGGGTCTTTTTGGGTCTTGTACAAGACAAACTGGATAGAAAAGACCCACCAGACACCAAACTACCAGCTATGTCCCTTTTCACACCAAACCCACTCCACAAGTAGTGACAAGACAACAAGATAACCAGACAACCAGACAACCAGACAACCAAATAACAAGACAATTAAAAATAAAAATAAAAATAAAAATAAATAAAAACTTATTGATTACAAATGAATATTCTATATACACATAAATGTAAATAACTGCTACTGCTATGCTACACTGGCCACTGCTGCTGCCCCACTGCTGCTGCCCTCACTGCTGCTGCTGCTGCCACCACCAGTGCTGCACCTGCTGCCACCACACCTGCCATTGCTGCCACCACACCTGCCATCACTGCCACTGCACCTGTGTTACTAATCCCTGGTACGCTTGTTATGGTCTGGACTATCTATTTTTACCTCCCATGACTCCTGCTCATGACTGATTGATCTGGCTTGGCAGTGCAGCCTGTGACCAGGCTGCACTCATACAATACTGCCTCACGTGATTCGTGACTGATACTGATACGGCACAGCCTTCTGCTGTGCACTCTACTTACACTATTGGCTAACCCCTTACGATAACTCACAGGTGTGACCCTACATCACACTTAGGCTGTACTACATCGCAGTTGTGACTCAGATGGCAGTAGCACGTGACCTCTCCTATAAAGCCTATATAAGGGCTCCAGTTTACGCCAGTCAAGCCCTAAGCTTGACTTAGTTTCACAATCGATTCTAGTCTTGAACTCCTCACTTCGCTTCCTCTCTCAGACGTGGTCTAGCCCTCTGAGAGCAGTAAGAACTCGCTTCATCTCACACGCCTCTCTGAGTCGCTGCAAGACTCAGCTCTGGATTGCATCCCTAGATATCATCCCTATCTAGACACCTATCTACTTCATGTTTACTCTAAGTCATCCGTTATCCCCATGATCACGTGGGAAGGAGCTCGCTACCTTCACGCTCAAGGCACTCGCACTCAGTTACTCGCACACAGGCACATGCTCTCGCATCATACTCACATGACGTGCCTCACACACAGTCTCACATCACACAAGTTGTGCTACCGGCCTGTCAAGCCGTAACAACCTGCCATTGCCACCACTGCACCTGCCATTGTGCTGCACCTGCCACTGCTGCTGCTGCACCTGCATTGCCACTGACCCACCACCACTGCACCTATCCCTACTGCCGTTGCTGCAGCTAGTGCCACCACATTGCAATCATTGCTATGGTTGCTGTGTCACTGCTATGGTTGTGGTCATTGTTGTGGCTATGTCACTTTGATTGCTGTGCTGTTGCTGTGCTGTTGCTGCTGCCATCATTGTAGCTGCATTGTTGCACCCATTGTCATGGTGGTTACTGTCACTGTTGTGGCTGCATCACTGCAGTTATGGTCATGGCTGCATTGTTGTGATGGTTGTCATGGCCACATCATGGTGTTAGGGTGGCGAGCCGAGCGAGCGAAGCGAGTGAGGCGAGACGGGGTGTGAACCAAGGAAACTTGGGGAGCGGGGAAAGCTCTCCAGGCCAAGTTTTGAACTTATATCTCTTCAGTCCTTGGTTTGAAACTCAGTTTGAACTCTATTTCCTGCCTTCTGATTGGACGGGAGATAGCTAATTGCGCTATTGGCTGATAGGGGATGCTGGCATGATTGGCCAGAGCATTGCTGGAACCTTCTGGAATCTTCTAGAACCTTCTGGAACTTTCCGGCTCTTTCTGGCCCTTTTCATGACTTTCGTCACTAGTCGGGAACCTTCTAGAACTTTCTAGAACCTTCTGGAACATTCGAGAACCTTCTGGAACTGGCCGGACCCGGCCGAACCATCATGTGACCTATTACGTAATAGAACTTCTGGACCCATGTCACGTGACGTCACGTGCGGAATTAGCGCCCAAGTGATGATGTAATGACAACTCACATGATTCACGTGACTCCTAAAGTCACGTGCCCACTGGGTAAGCAAGTTTAGGTCATTATGGCGATGTACCTGCCCCTAATTTTAGGTTGGGGTTAGGGTAGGTAGTAAAATAATAATACTAAACCTAAGGCTAGTGCTACAATAACAAGGCAAAGAAAAGTTTCCCAATAAGGGAAGGAAAAGGACAAATAGGGACAAAAAAGGAAGAAAAGAAGTACAAAAAATTGCTGAACCATAACACTCACCCAATTAAGGGAAAGACAGTGGCTGGTCTGGGTTTCTGCACTGCTGTGCTTCTTCAGTCCCTAGCAAGAGGATAGGAGTGTGGAGGAGATGAGAGGAAAAAGACACTTGGTCCTGTTATCCAGTCTGGCTGTTTTGGGGGGGGTTTATATATGACTTTGGAGGGTGATTTGTAATTTGATTAATAATATGATTTGTAATTCGATCTGGTGATCTGGAACAGTGCAATAAAGTTTGTACTAGTTTAGCACTGTTCTATTTTTATGTGAAACAGGGGAAGTCTTGTTTGTGCTATTTTAGCACTGATGTGAAATTGGAGCCTTTTTAATTTGTG
>QLOS01002182.1:0-13947 GCA_003313725.1 Russula sp. MG48 | reverse complement strand
CCATAACAACGAAGAAAACCAGGTGCGCTGTCAAGAGTGGCGACCGCTTACCAGCTTTAACACTGAAAAGTAGAACGCGGACCTGACCCAATGTGTATTCATCAGAGGCTTCCGGGCCAAGCGCATTATTCTCAACTACAAAAGAATGAAGGCCTTCGCGGAGCATCTTCCAGACGACCCGGATAATGAACCGGAAGCTTCGATTGAGCTCATCCGAGAGCCAAATGTACCCGAGGTGGGCACATCATCTATCTGAGGCAGGGACCGAACTCAGGGTTTTTCTAGCATCGTGACCCACTTATCGGAGTTTTAGAGTACATCGCAGAAGTAAGTCCGAGCATTCCGTGTTCGAATTTTACTCGAATTCCTCCAGAAACGTCCAGACGATGACCTAGCTATTGCACATGAAGATGACCTGAGAATGGTTGAAGGGGTGGTACGCATAAACATTGGTTCCTAGCTTAGATGGGGTACCTGATTTGATTTCCAACGCCAGGACGTTCTGACCGCGGACGCCGTAGAAAACTTTTTACGCCAAAACGAGATTCTCGTGCAGTCCGAGAAAGGCGGTACGTGTTTATTATTATCTTTATTACACCATCGGAGCCGATTCATACATTCATCAGTCGCGCTTTTGGGAGACGAAGACGAGGAAGTCGTCCCAGAAGATGCGAAGATGACTTTCCATGCACAAGCCGAGCTCAGTGTACGTCCCCCTCCCTTTTATACGGACAGGTGATTGACTAGTTTCAATCAAGGACGAGCCAGTACCTCTCATAGTCCACCCGGTCCTCATGAAATACCTTCTCAAATTTGATATCGCCACTCAATCCGAAGATCACGACTTCGACCTCCCGCCCGAGGAGTTCCACGCCTCCGCCGTCCACCCCCCGGTTCATGTGCTAATTCTTGAAAACGATCAAGGTTACCCACACAATATCAATGTCCATGTCTCCGACAAGGAATCCATCCTTGGCATTACCGTTGAGGACGTACTGAGGACAATCAGCACCGAGTTGCGGAAGTCATCCAGTCAGCGCGAATGGGCAGCGCTCAACGACGATACGCGGAGAGAAGTCGAAGAAGCCTTCGAGGACCGAGCGAGGACAGAAGAAGAAAGGAGTGGTGGCCTCCGCAGAATAGACTATTTGCGTGGCAGGAACAGATTACAGATTTTCCCGAAGCATCCGCTTCCAGAGGATGAGGAAATTCCTTTGCCCTCCGCTCGCGCTTTGTGGGTCGTGCGATATCTCATTCTCGTTCGCCCACTGATATCGTTGCATCGACAGGGACTTGAACGTTCCCGGGCCATCTACTGTACCACTGAGGGCAACTGACAAAGGAAAAGGAAGGGTTTTTTGATTTATACTAGTGTTAAACGGATACATATACCCATATACGCCTCGCTGTCAGGAAACGAGCGCTCTTACAACAGCTGTGGCGTGCTCAACCTTTGCTTGTATAACTTGTGTAGCCAAATCTATGTACTAACGCTTTGATCCAGTCCAATCGTGCAGAGATGCCAGGGGGATCTTTCACGCTGAAAGGGGAAGTTGATCTTTTGGTTCCGTCCGACATGAGCCGTTCAATGGCCATGAGAGGCGGAGCCACTCGCCGCTTCGCGCTTCACAATTCCTTGTCTTGTCTATTTTCTCTTCTTGTGGAAACTAGCGTCTCACGCCTGCGGTCGCGAATTCATAACCTCCCAAGTCATACCACACCGTGACCAAAAGTATCATAATGGCATCGCTGAGCAAACGTATGTCTGCATCAAGCATCCATGCTTGCCGCCGTAGCGCCAGCCCGGTCAGCACCCGCTTTGTCGCCGCACCGAACGCAGAAAGCGAAGAATGGGTCCGCGTTTGGGAAAATACGACCGCTCATGGTACGTGGGATCTGTTCGATCTGCTTCGCCCGGGGATCCGTTAAGCTTTAACACCCCATTCTTAACTAACAGCCCTGGTCGAAGGCCCGGTAGTCACCGTTGATAGTGAGATCGCGGTAGAGGAAGCTTGTGACGTGAATCCACCACTTCTCTGTTTTCAGTGTCCCTTGAGCTGATCCTGGAAGCCGCTGGCAGCTCATGCTCTCCGAAGGCGCTTCGTGCCTCGCCGTGAAGTCCACCGAGCCCGACGCGCACTACTCTGGCCTGTTCGACGTACGCCACCACGCCTACTATCTCACGATGACGCTTGGGCTTCATAGGCCTTCAGTTTGCAGATGTGAATGCGTTCCTGACGTTTGCCGCAACGCAACATACGTATACCCCTGAGCACCTGCAAGGGCGCCCGCGCGTCGCTCAGATCCTAGAAGCCGCTAAAGCTGGCCACGTTCCAGTACGACTCGTGAGCAGTACGTCCACGTCGCACTGTTCTCAGCCCTCTCGCAGAAGCAAAAACGTTTCTCCGCAGATCTTTCTGAGAAGAATCCCCTCGTAGAGCTCCCGCACGATGCGTCTGTGATCGCCCTTCTAGCCGTCTTCTCCTCTGGCACACATCGAGGTACGTCACGGTCATCCTGCGAATTCTATGTGTTCCGACCTGCGTCCAGTTCTTGTCAAGTCACCAGCTGGGTCCTCCGAGTCGCACATCGGCATGATCTCGGATCGCCGCCTCCTCGCATACTTCAGCGGTTTCGCTCGCCCGTCGAGCGGTGCAACGCCGCCGCTGTCACCAATCCAGCCGTCTTCAACATTTCATCGTTACGTCTCTAATCCGCTCGGCTCACTGCCGCTCCCGTCGTTGAGCCTCCATTCTGAGGTTGTCGCGGTGCATTCTGGCAACAGCGTGCTCGATGCAATGCGGTTGATGAGCGATCTAGGAGTTAGTAGCGTCGCGGTACTGAAGGAGGAGGGCGGAAACTTGCTAAGTGCCGTCAGCGTCACGGATATTGGTCAGGTCGGTGTGGAACACGTTGGTATAGCTCCAGTAATTGGTGACAATCTACATTGCTAGACGGTCGTACCATCGCAAAGCAACCAAATTCTGACAATGCCCATCCAGCAGCTCGTTTCACAGATCAAGGTGCGCTCAGGCTTCAAACTTATTTACTTGCCTAGCTCACCCGAATTTCAAAGATGCCTCAGGGGTGGACGGACGGTGCTGACAGATATCCTGGTACTGCCCATCCTCGTTAAGCTGTATTGGGTGCTCAAACGCAAATACGCAGTTTACAGCGTGTTCCCATCCTCCACACTGACCTACACAATTCAGAAGTTACTCGCTAGTACGTAAATCACCCCTTAATGTGTTGATCCGTTTTCGAGATATCCGCACGCCAGCGAACTCTCACCGCCTGTTCGTGATCTCCGAGCCACCTGGTTCTGCTTCGCCGTCCGCAGGCGGGCGTGGTAACTTATCCGGTCTCGTCTCAATCGGCGACAGTAAGCAGCTTCTCGTGTCCTCGCTACCACTCGGGACTGGCTTGTTGAAACTGACTTGACAGTTCTCTCGCTGTTCGCTCGCATCGCCAACATCCCCAATGTGGATCCGGGGCGGATGCAACGTCATAGGCGCGCATCATCTGCTTCAAGCCAGGGTTCTACGTCCGGTGGCTTTACAGACCTGGCGCGAAGCACTTCCAAGGGAAGCATTGGGCACACTGGTGGGCCGAGGGTAGCCCCTTGACCGAGTGATGGATAAGAAATTCATGCTGTATCGTTGCTATACTATGTTGTATTATACTTGCCATGTTGAACACTGAGTCGATAGGTAACATGATCAGATTTATGCTGTGCGATGCCGAGAAAATCTCAGTCCGAGGCTTCCGAGGCCGATGATGCCATCCTTGCTCAGTCTTAGTACGTACAAAATTTCTAACCCGGCCTGTACTACACCTCGTAGTATCTTAGGTTTTTCTTTGACACCATGAGACCTTCACTAAACACCCTCGGCAGTCCAATTCCTGCCTTCACAGAGCACGCCATTTCGGTGTCACTTCCAAAGTGGTTGGATAATGTTGGATACGAAGAAGGCGAAGCGCGCGTTGTAGACGCCATGCGGTCTGGATATCCCCGCTTTTTCATACACCTTAACATCAAAAAGGTGAGAAGCCGCCGTTATTGATTTGCCATCAGCCCCACATCACCTCCTCCACTCCCTCCTGCAGATTTTTCTCACATCATTTTCTTTTCATCTTACGCCGCACACAGCTCTCCAATCTCCTTGAACAGAAGTTCGGTACGCCCTCAGAAAGCTCCCTACTGTTCCCATCCCGCAATTCTGCCGAAGCGTGCCGCGCATTCTTAGTGGCACGCGACATATTCGCTCGCGTCGTGCAGCACCGCATCTCCGAATGCCTCTGCATCTTCCTCGTTCTATTCCCTGAGGACAAGGTCGGCACGGCCAGGCAGTTCTGGCAGCATACCGGCCTCGGCATTTCAAGCCGACTTGCCATTCGATGTCTCGCCGTTCTCGTGTCGGCTGCATCGCCCCCTTCCAGTCCTACGCATCTCAAGCATATGGGGCATCGACACTATACTCCCAAGCACCCGCCCCGCCCTTCCGGTGGGACAGATGTAATAGAAGCGGACCAGGCCGTATACCTCGAGCAGCGCTATGGACGAAATCTCGATGTCGCTGCAGCCAAACTGGCGAAGGGTGCTTTACGCCGCCGCATTGCAGGTGTGCTCGTGCGGGACGAGAGCGCCGTCGGTGGCGAAATCGAGGTTTCGCAAAGCATGCGAGGTGCTGCCGTCTCGGAGCACGACGTGTTCCTCTTCCCGTCCGGTATGAGCGCCATTTGGTCTGCGCACCAACTTGCTCTCGACGTTAGGGGTGCCAAAAAGAGCGTCTGCTTCGGGTTGTTAACATATTACTCGAATCGTCGAACGAGCCACTGAATCCCCACCTTTCTTTTTTATTCCCAGCTTCCCCTACACCGACACCCTCAAGGTCCTCGAGAAGTGGGGTCCTGGCTGTCACTTCTTGGGCCATGGCTTGGACTCCTCCATCGACGAGCTCGAGACCATTCTAGAGATGGAACAAGCGCAGGATCCCGACGAATCCCCGATTCTCGCACTTTTCACCGAGTTTCCTTCGAACCCGCTCTTACGCTCGCCCGATCTCGCGCGCCTGCGTGCCCTTGCCGACAAGTACGACTTCTTGATTGTCGTTGACGACAGCATCGGCAATTTTGTCAATGTCGAAACCCTACCGTTTGCAGACATCGTGGTGACTAGCTTAACAAAGCTTTTCAGTGGCGACTCAAACGTGATGGGCGGCAGGTACATCGTAGCTTTTCTGTAATACTTTGTTGGACTGACGCCTTTCGCAGCCTCGTTCTGAACCCGGCGCGCAAGCATTATGCCTTGCTCAAGGAGCGACTGCTTACAAGATATGAAGATATCTATTACGACGAAGACGCCATCTTCATGGAACGAAATTCGCGCAATTTCTCACTGCGCGCAGGACAGATTGACGTGAATGCCGAGCGCGTATGCGACTTCCTGCACGCGGCCTCTCAGGATCCTTCCTCACCGATCACGGAGGTCTTCTACCCCAAGTGGCAAACCGCGAAGAACTACGCCGCGCGCCGTCTACCCGGCGGTGGGTTCGGTGGGCTGTTCTCGCTCTCGTTCGCGGGCCAGAGCGCAGCGGAGGCATTTTACGACACGCTTGCGTGCTCCAAGGGTCCTAGCCTCGGCACCAACTTTACCCTCGCGTGCCCGTACACGATCCTCGCGCACTACGGCGAGCTAGACTGGGCGGCGCAGTACGGCGTGCCCAAGTCGCTGGTTCGCGTCAGCGTCGGGCTGGAGAATCCCGAGTGGCTCCGCACAGTGTTCGCCAATGCCCTGCGTGCCGCCGAAGACGCACACCGCGCCGACGCGAATGCAGGAGCATGAGTTACCCCTGCGTTCTGCTGTGTGTGTCGTGGGGGGGACGTCCATCCAACTGGACTTTCACGTCTTTTTTTTTGAAGGTGCTCGCCCCATTCAAGTGGACCGATCTGTGTCACTAGTCCATCCAACTGGGCGTATAAGGCGGGGGAGTCAACAGGCGGGGAGGGGAGGGGAGGTTGTCCGACGCTATACATACAATGAGATCGGAGGTAGTATCATAGAAGTATCATATATTCTTCACTTAAAATATGGGCCAGCACCCGCTAGCTGCGAGCCCAGCGACACGATGGCAGGAAATATATAAGTAGGGGTGGTGTCTCTCAGGGATTACATTTCGTCGCCAGTGCAGACTGAACTCTAGTCCACTGTCACATTTCGACCATACCAATTTGAGAGGGCCATTAGAGCATATCAAATGAGATTGCGCCCAGAGTTACTAGACTTCATGTGTGGTCGGGCAACGCTTTTAATTGGGAGGGTAGTGGGGCGTAAACTCAAATGGCCCTGCGAGCGCGATCATCATCAAGTTTTATTATAGAATGCGACAGGGTCATCAAAAGCATTTCATGCTCGTGTTCGAGCAATCACTAGAGTAACTAGCGACGATACAGGTAGTCCAAGGCACAGGGTTCAAAACACCGAGAACCCCCGAACCGCCTCGCTCAATGACGAGCAGCGGTGACAGAGAACAAGGTCTAAAACCTTCGCGGAAAACGAAAGCCTCGAAAAGAGGAAATGAGCAAAAAATTGATAACGCAGCAGACTCAGAGTAGTCTGAATCGAGTTTCACGCCTTCCCTGGGGGGGGAAGCGAGTGCGTGAGCCGCAAATTGAACTCAAGGACGGAGCACTATGCCAGCCCTTGTACCCCTCACCCCTCATACACCGATTTCCCGCCCGGACAACTCGGCTCCGGATGGCAACGCCGAACCCCTTCAAGATCATCTCTTGAACGTGGGTTGGTGTGAACCTCTTTAGGCCAACACCAGAGCCCCCTATGGGTGACCCTGACCATATCCGTCTCAGGTACAACTCCCCCACAACGCCCCCGGGAGCAGTAGCTGTGGGATACGAGCCGCACTTAGGACGACCGGTCAGATACCCCTTACAGGAACTCTTCAGTTGAAGAGTGATAGCATTGCTACCGCAAGGACAAAATGATTGGCTCACTTTGGACTTGTAGTTGCCAGGGATGGGAGCTGCAGAGCCCGCCTATGACTCAGCCCACCCGTGAAGGATGGAAGGTGCGATAGGGTGATGGTGGGTT
The DNA here is from genome assembly GCA_003313725.1 of Russula sp. MG48. NCBI lineage: Eukaryota > Fungi > Basidiomycota > Agaricomycetes > Russulales > Russulaceae > Russula > Russula sp. MG48. Next base: position 6,839 of record QLOS01002182.1, on the reverse strand, counting down.
ACAAGCAAAGGCATTATGAATCGCCCAGGCTCCGCGACAAATCTCAAGGCCCCCGACAGTGCCCTCCCCTCCTGCACTGCGCCAGACACGAAATCTGGACACTGAACAAAAGGATCTTTGGGAATAATACTGAGGAAGGATCAATTCCTTGTTTGTCGCTCGACCATTACAGGTCGGACCCTGCTAGAGTCGATTGAAGGAGCCTAGAAGACTCAGACCTTAGCCCGCTCGCAAAGAAAGAAGTGGATATCCCTCTCGTGCGTGGCGAGCCTTGCGGCCTTGGGTCTGCTGCGATTTAGGAGAAAAAAAATGAGGCTGACGAGTCAACTTTTATTTGTGACGCAAACGTAAATTTTCGTTACCTAATCTTCACATCACGTGCACCTTAGCCGGGTCCACGAGCGAGCAGCCCCAGGCTCGCGTGTGTGAACGCAAACTTAGCACTGTATCATTACTTATTGGAACTTTGACATTATTGTTCCCAACTAGTAAAAGATCTCTGAGAATATGTGGGCGAGATCATAATAGAGAGGACTATTGTTTCTCACCACGTGAGCGACGCGTTAAATTTCTTTGGCGCTGTTTGGCGCCCTAATATGAACTAGGGCAGTGTTTGCGCAACAAGTTCCCTTTCATTCACATCAACATTAACGCTTGCTGCCACCCTCGCTAAAGGCCTCAAGAATCCGATTTTACTCCGTAGCCTATATTCCCGTAATCATAATGCCACGCGACGGCAGCGGAACTGCCAACGGAAGAAGTAAAACTTACGAGGCTCTTGTCAAGTCCCTGTTCACAAACATATCACACGCCAGAGAGCCCGAAATACCGCCTCGCCCCCAAAGTCGGATTGGATTTCGAAGGAGCAAACCATCCAAAATCAAGCAACGTCCTCAACCTGATAGGACATTACTCCCCATCCAAGACACTACCGGTGCCACACCAAGTCCCGGTGCTGACTCGGACGAAGATACCCCCGACTCGGATACCTCAGATGAATGGTCCACTGACTCGGATACGAGCGACACCACCTTACCCAACGATTTTCGCCCTTGTTCCCCTGTTCCCATGACGCCTCTGCCTATAGTCGTCCCTGACGCATTTCCGGACCCAGACTCTCCGGGCCTCACTATTTCGACAGACTTACCCATGCATCCGCCTCCGCCATTCCGCCCCATGTATCCTCACCATGGTCTGTCACGCAGCGCCCTTCAGCATCAAAAATGGCTGTGGAACACGCGATACGATGAATGGATGCAGTGGCAGGCAGAGGTTGAGAGTGCCGAGGCCGAAATGGGGGCTTACGGTGGGATCTCGAACACCGCCACTATCGAGCCCCCGCCACTCAGGCGGTACCGAGCATCATCGCCCGTACCACTAGAATCCGAGTACGCACCAGTGGATACGAAGATGCAAATAAACGAGAAAATATTCCCTCGCACGGGCGATATCACAGCCCTCCACGACCCACAGGTGGCACGGCTAGATCAGACATTCTCCAACTATCCCCTCTGCACGATACAGAAAGTCCTCTTTGTCTGCAATATGGATACTGCTGCCCGTAGAAAGATCCCCCATGGAAGAAATTCGGAGATGGTTGACCACTGCAGCGATAGCAAAGCCACTGACGCACCGCCCAGCACGAAGAAAGGCGCCGATGAGGAAAACCACGCAATGGTTTCGCATGACCTGCCGGCGTTGGACAGCCCCATCTCGATACTGACGAAGCTAAGCCGGGAGCAGAACTGGCATACGCGCTGGGAGGTTCTCACTGAGCTCGTTAGGATGACTGAGCAGGCTCTCCTCGCGCAGGGATCCACCGCGATGTCGGCCACTGTCACGACTCCCATTGGACTTCCCGTAGTAGCCAGAAGCCTCACAGATGTCACTGAGGACCCGAATACCAGGATACCACCACGCTTTTTCTTCGCAAACCCGGCGGAAGTGGAAGGGGGTGATGGCACTGAGGGTGATGATGACGACGAAGACGACTACGGAGAAATCATCCTCAATCCCCGGTTTGGGCTGCAGAGGACCGTATCAGCCCGGCGCGGCTTTGGACACCCATTTTTGCATACCCAGATACCTCCGTTGGATACACGAAGCGGAGTCAAGGCGCTGCGTTCCTGATTACGGAAAAATGAAACATACACGCCCACATGCTAACCACAGTTCAGTTAATCGTACGGTACGAAATGACCACCATAATCATAATACCTGCTCCCCGGAGTTTCTGTAGCACACTACTTGTATTATTAATTGATTTGTATTCCAGAATAGGCACAAAATGCTTTCTTATCGGGTGGATGGCTGACTGGCTGAGAGCTTCTCCTGTGGGAGCTCACGGCTAAGAACTTGAGGTGGCATACAGTGATGGATGGGGTAGTAAACGCGTACACTAGCCGATTAGGACTATTGCGCCGTGCACTGACCGTCATTTCCAAGGCCCTTGATAGACGTCTACCTGGGCCACGATTTGTCTTCAAAGCGCGCCTCCCGAGTGGGAAATAAAGGACTAAATCCTACTAGACTCGCACATTACTGCGAGATGAGATGACCGGCGTACCGGGGGGGTGTTGATCCCGAATAAACCAAAGTCCGGGAAATGACCCGGTTTGATTGACCTGGGCTCAATATGCGCCACGGATATCGTTCCATTGGAAATGGCACAAGGGAGAGCTAAGAGAGAAAAAAAACGGGCGGAACAGACATGGGTACAACTTGAAAAGCTGTTTGGTTGGGAAACGTATCTGCATGGGTGTTCCGGGACCTAAATTGAAGGTGAAAGCGAGACCCCAGCGAGTTAGGAAAGAGGCGGATCGACGGGTATGACGGGGTTTTTTTGCATGTGGCAGCTAGGAGGTAGGATAAATGGAAGAAAGGACAGCTGATCGCCGAACGGAACGACTATCCTTCCTCGTAAGTAAGTCGGCGCCTGTCAGCACGGGAGACTGGGAAGGACTTGAGAATACGTTCGTTGTTGGACAGTGGACAAAATTGTAGGGTGCAACACACCGAGCTAATATCAGCCACTGGCACTTGGCAGCTGGGCCACCGTGGGGCTAGTTTCGCGCTGATCACCGATAGCATTCGGTTGCCAAGATCAAACCAAGTCAATATGTCAGTAGTGATAACGGTAACCGGGGACCCCTATCAGATACTGGTTGAAGATGGAACTCTATTGAGAGAACTCAAAAAAAACGGAGGCAGCCGATTGAATATTGAAAGGGCTAAATCAGGGCAGCCACAATCATATACTGGGTTCGCGTACAGCGCAATCTGATCGATTTCCACACTCGAACTTCCTAGATAGTACGGAGTCTAACTTACGAAAGGAAGAGAAGGGCTAGCTCCATGTAGAGAAAAGAGAGTGGTATCTGAATGGCAGCTGTGGTGTAAGCTACACCCTCTGAATATAACGAGGCGGGACTGAGGAAGCAGCACAGGAATAATCGGTAACTTATGTAGTAGGCGGGAGAGGTCATGAGATCCTCCTAAAAGGTAAGGACGGGTCCAGTCAAGCCCCACTGATTAGTCACGCGAAACCGGAGGCATGAAGCAAAAGGAGATTCGTCCGCCCAACATCTTGGTAAAAAAAAGTGAGGATCTACAAAGAGTTATCAACGAGGTTGAAAACAGCACCAGACCCATCTGCAGAGCTATGGGAGTTGGGCACGGGGAAAGGAATGGGAACTTACTCGGAACGATTACTCGGATTCAGTCGGAGAATCGAGCTTGATCCTGAAGAAGCCCTCGCCGCTCAACTTACGTTGAACATGTATCATGGCGCATAGTTTTAGCGCCGTTGAACTCGGCATGTTTAACATCCTGTATTCTTGAGCTGTGACGACGTTTGCCGAGTGTGAGGGTTCCACAGTGGTCGTTCGCGAGGCGCGCTTTGACAAGCGCCAAGAAGGTAAAGGCTTGGTCACTGGTCTGGTTTCGCACGTGCACGGGTATCACCCCATCCCACCTAACCACATCATCGTCGCCCGTGGCCCCCCTACCACATCATTTCTGACCGAAATCCCTCGGAAAACGTACAGGTTCAATTCACGCAGCGACGAGGGGTGTTGTTGTGAGGATCAAACATCTCGCTCACGCGGAATTGAGGCGGAGCACCATCTAACCAAGTCTGAGCGGCGACGAGATCTTGAAATCCCGAACGACCCACAGCCGAGTGTACGCCGTTTCTTCTCTGCCATCCCTTGCCGTCTTCCTGCTGAACAAGCGTTGCACCTGATGTATAGTTCGACGACTTTGGGAGGCATTCGCCTCTCGACGTGTCATTATAGTGTAACTTCTGTACGCCGCTACCAGCGCCATGAGCGGCGAACAACCAAAGTCTACTGCCCCCAGTGCTGAACAAACACCCCATCCGCCCGCACTTCCACAGTATCCACAGCCGTTTCCAAGCGCGCCTTATCCACCTCCTCCTGGAGCCTACACATGGTATTATCCTCCACCCGCGGATCCCAACGGTGATCCGAACGCGCCTCCTCCCGGACCCTATGTTATGTTTCCCCCTCCCGGAATAATGTATGGGTATCCTCCGCCCCCTGCCCCCACCCAAGGTATGTTGAATAACTATCATTCGAACATCAAATCTGTCCGATGTTTCACTTCTAACAACTACCAAGGTTACGGGGCATTTTCAGCTCCAGCGCCTGCGGTGGTCACCCGTGCGAAACGCAAGCAGGTCAAGATGGCTGTATGTTTCATGTATTTCACCTGGCACATCTGTCTCTTATTGATTGGAAAATTTTCGTCACAAGTGCACAAATTGCGCTTCGGCATGTAAGCGGTGCGATGAGGCACGTCCGTGTCAGAGGTGTCAAAAGTATGGCCTCGCAGACTCTTGTGTTGACGGCGTGCGCAAGGCCCGGAAGGTCGGGATCAAGCGTGGACCGTACAAACGTAAGAGCAAACTCTCGGCTCCTGACGCATCTCCGTACGCAGGTCAGTTCTCGCCTGCTTGAACCCTATTCTCCTTCTCATATTTCCTTGTAGGGTTCCCTCCCAATGGTGAGAGCACATGGCCAGCCGCATCGGATCAAGCAAACGGCGTGCCCACCGGAGCGGCACCCGCCATCCCGCCGCAGTACCTCCCACCGGAGGGATACTGGCCATACCCATACTATCCGCCTCCTCCTGGGTACGTCCCGCCGCCTCCGGACGGCCATGCAAGCGGCGACAGTTCTCCTCACGGGCAACCACCCCATCATCCTGCTTATTATCCAATTCACCCGGGATACCCCCCGGTGCCAATGTATCCTCCGCCTCCCGGGGCGTATGGCCCCATCCCGGTCCCGCCAGGCCAGGCACCGTCCGAGCAGACAGCTGGCAACCAGATGGCGACTTCAGATGACGAGCGCCCCTTGGTTGAGCGCCCAAAGAAGAAAAAGCGGTCAGGCGGGGAGGACGGCATGTCAAAGTCCAGCAAAAAGTCTAAACGTGTCATAAATTCAGTTAGCGAGGCCGTTGCAGCCGCCTCCGCTACGCCCGTCGCTCCTCCTTCAGATGACTCCCCCGACGACCACGGCAGCCCCGTGGCCCACAGCCGACCCGCTAATGGGGGTGACGAGCCGCTTCCTCCTGTAATCGCAGCTGCCTGAATACTATCCAAGGTGTTCTGTCGTCTCAGTGGTATCAAAGTCTTTTTCTCTTGACCAATATCGAACTTCGTCGTTATCTATTTTTTCCCCCTTTTCCGTCACCGCTACCCGAAAAGTCGTGCTTGCCGAGGGTTGCGTGCGATATCCGCCTTCCTTTGACCACTTCGTGGGCGTCATCCCGTGTGGCTCGCGCGTGGCGGTTTAACGATTACGGACGTCGTTTGTCGCGACTGGGCGCATTCATGTATATAGATATTTGCTATCAGTTTGGTCCTGTTCCCACTCGCGTCCCCGTTTTGCGTACGTACGTTTGCAGACTGGTGTTACGTTGTATGTGATGCCAGCCCACGCCAACATACAGTACCGATACGCCGTACGCGCAGGTATTGATCGGTTCGTGTTCTTTTACGTAGTCGTCGCTGTCGGCAGAGGTAGCGCGATCGAATCCATATGTACAGTACAGTAGTGATTAGCCCATCTTCCCAAGGCTGTCGTTTAGACTCGCTCAACTGTGAACTAAACTACAATTTAGACGTTATCAGCCTGGGTCTGTCCGGGTCCGGGGCTATTTCGGCAGTTTCCGATCTAATTTCCCATCCCCTCGTCGCTCACTGCTCCCGTACTCTACAGTGTACTGTACAGTACTCCTAACAACTCTCATGTCTCTCCTCCGTGCCGTCCGCCAACTCGCAGCTCCATCCTCTCGCGCTCTCTCTCTGCGCTCATCTCTCCTTTCAACACGCACACGCGTCCCTCCGTTTTCGCGGGTTTCTGCTGCCGTGCCAGCGACGAGGGCTTCCTTCTCTGTCTCCGCACGCCGCTTCGGCGAAGGCACCAGTGCGTGCTAATCTTATGCATACCGGTGTTGCATTTTCTTCTTACATGTCCGTGCTTCCGCACTTCCAGCCGATGGTGACGTGTCCGCAAAGATTGCAGAGGAGCTAGTGTATGAGAGGGAAGCCGCGGTTGAAGGCGAGCCAGAGTTTCTCAAGGAGTTCAAGAACAACTCTGGTATCTGGACGGTATGTTCTTTTTTTTTTTTTTCATGGATCTTGATGAGGTTATCTGACGTGGTCTTCGTGTGTGAATGGTAGATTGAGGACGTCGCTGGTAACGACGAAGTCACCATCCACCGCAAGTTTGGCAATGAACAGTACGTCGCACTGTGCGAACTGCGTCGCCGGACGGACCTGATCGCCTATGCGATAGCATTCGCTTGATTTT
>QLOS01002180.1:0-25274 GCA_003313725.1 Russula sp. MG48 | reverse complement strand
GGACATCCTGCTCGCGGCGCCGAGCGCGAAATTCGGCCAGCCGGAGGTGAACATCGGCACGATCACGGGCGGCGGGGGGTCGCAGCGGCTCGCGCGGGCAGTGGGCAAGTCGCGTGCGATGGAGCTCACGCTCACGGGGCGCATGTGGACCGCGGAGGAGGCGGTTGCGTGGGGGATGGCGAGCCGCGTCGCGGGCGAGGGCGAGGGCGCCGTCGTGCGCGAGGCGATCGCGCTGGCTGCGGAGATCGCCAGCAAGAGTCAGCTCGCGGTGCAGGCACAGAAAGAGGCCGTCAACGCCGGTGAGTTGCGTGGCTCCCTGGTTTTGTTTACTTTTCGATCTTGCGGCCTGGAGTTTATGCGCGCCGCTTGTAGCGTTCGAGCAGGGCTTGTCCGAGGGACTGCGAACTGAGCGTCGGCTGTTCCATATGACGTTTGCGACGGCAGATCAGAAGGAGGGTGCGTTGGGACATCCGTTCGGAACCCTTGATCTACTTTTGACGCTGGCGACCAGGCATGGCAGCTTTCGCAGAGAAGAGAAAGCCAAACTTCACCAACTCGTAAAAGAAAACCGCGACCACACTGTGCTAGCATTTGTATTTATGTAGCTCAACTACAACGAGAGCCCTCGATGACTACAACATCCTCGGAAGATGAACAGGCATGGCATATATCTTAACCAAAGATGGTGTTGAGCCACTTGGAAAAGCAGAATCCCTGCTTTTCGAGCTGCAACTCGATCTGTGATTCGTGCGTAGAGCGACGGGGGTCGATGACGATTATAATGAGGGACATACATCTAGGATGGTCCTAACGAGGTATGATCCATCGCACAAATCCTGGCCCGTCATGAAGTTTGACACGACGAGTCTACGATGTCCGTACAAAATGATGACAATGCCATGCGCAACGATGGTAAAGGATCCGGGCTGCTCACGCAATTAGAGGCATTGGCTTCTTGGGCCTAGGTCAACGGGACCACAGTTAGAGTTTAGCACGGACTTGGAGATGTTGCTGACCCACACAGAAGAAATGTAAACATATACGCATAGCGGTCGGAGGCCCAGTCGATGGAGGAGCTGGGTGGGTTAAGCGAGCCGATGGATGGGCCGCATACGCGGACACGGACAGAGTCACCCTGCACGTCAACGAAATGGAAGGGCGCCGAAAATCTGATTCCAGGGTCAAAACGTTAAGTTAGCTGCTGAACACAACAAATGTCTCTCTGGCGCCTGAGGTCCAAGGGACAAGTTAAGTTGATCCGAGTGTCGATTGAACGATGGAGAACGTGGTTGCATCGAGAACTAGAGGGCGGTAGTGACAAGTTATGTTATCTTTCCGTAGTTTGGACGTACTGTACCTGAAACGCAACATAGCTACGGGTGTTGAGTGCTCAGCGCGCAGAGGAATCCTTCATGGGCAACACCTACGCGCGATGCCGTTACGCACCCTCCAAAGTGGCGGCTAGAGCAGCCTTCGTACTGAGAGAGTAGGTGATTCCGAGTCGGTGGGGAGAATTTTGACATGCACCTGACTATGTTGTTCTATAACTGCCGCTACATCGACCAGGAGCGATCTCTACATCTGTGCACGTGGCAGGGCTCCGCCTCTTATGCGTGGTGAACGGGTAGCACCATGTAGTGACCTGAGAAGTTTGGAATAGCGGCGGCGCGAGATTAACACTCAAACATGCACCGCCTTCTAATGGTCCAAACGCGAAGAGAAAGCGTTCAGGGACTTGGAACGGCAGCTCACGTTCGCAAGACATGCGGCGTGGCTGGTTTAAGGCATCTCTGGATTTGTTGAGCAACCACGAAAGTAGGCCATAAAAGGGCATTCTGGGCCTCTCAGAGGTACGAAATGAATCGCGGATTCGTCCAGTCTCGAGGTCGAGGTAGTGTCCGGGCAGCGGGTGGAGCATACATATCTGAACAGCTAAGCGAAGGTTACAACAAAATTTAAGGAACTCGGATCAGGTTACGCCTGGGGCCCCGCTGCCACGCGTCAGATTGGGCTGGGCGCTGGGCGGCTGTCCATTATTCAACACCGTCCGCGTCAAGGTGCCGCCAAGTGGGAGTACTACGTAGTGGGCCTAGCACCGTAGAATGCTTCCCGCACCAGTCTCATTTCAACGTCACAGAATTCTCAATCAACGGTCGCGTTCCTTTTCCAAACTACTTCGTGCCCCGGCGCGTTTGACCAATTTGAGCGCTCTCCTCCTCTTCACCCTCTTTGCATTCTCCCTCTTGCTCAACCTTCGCTACCTTTATTCGCCGACTCGGAATGTCGCACTTCTTCGTAGCATCATAGAAACGCTACCGTCAAGGCCTTCCGCCTCGGGCCTTGATCACCTCGTCATTGTACCAGGTCATGCAATTTGGATTGGGGCGCGCTCGGAAGACGCGGAGGACGAGGATTCGTGGTTACTCGCACCATATCAGAGGGGACGCGGGCGTCCGTCCATATTCCGCGCACACATATCGCGCGGGTGAGCGTTGTCCGTACTTGAAGTGCCGCTGTTCTTAACCTCGGTTTCCCCCAACCAGTTCTCAGATCGCCACTGAAGATTCTCGAGCTCTACTCGTCTTCAGCGGGTGCGTCCCTTCCAGACGTATGTGCAACTCGACAGCTCAGCCTGTTTTTTTTTCCCACTAGGGGTCACACGTCTCCGTTTAGCGCGACGTCCGAAGGCGAATCATACTTGCGCTTCGCGCGCGCGACGGGCCTTCTCCCGTCTGTAGACATGTTCACGCGAGTGACTACCGAAGACGCGGCACTCGACTCGTTCCAAAACGTGCTGTTCTCCGTTGCTCGTTTTCGTGAGTTTACAGGCGCGTATCCGACACGCATCACCATCGTTGGCCATGATTTCAAGCGCCGTCGCTTTGAGCAACTACATCGCCTCGCGTTAGGCTGGCCCAAGATTCGCTTCATGTATGAGGGAGTCCCGCTTAGGAGTGAGGCAGACGAGCGCGAGGCAGCAGCAGGCGAGGTCGTTCTTTCCGTGTTTTCTTCTCAGACCCCCGTCTGTGTCTAATTTTCTCTATTTTCCTTCAGTTGGCCAACGCGTTTACTCCGTACTCCACGGACCTGTACGGTTGCCATGCGCCCCTCGTCCAAAAACGCTCGGAGCGAAATTTTCACGCGCGAACTCATGGCTACCATGTCGGTGCACCAGAAATGCGCGAGCTCTTGGAGTGGTGCCCAAAGGATGGCAAAGAGGTCTTCCCCGGTGTATTGCCATGGGAAAAGGGGTATTAAACGCTCTGAAGTTCCCAATAACTGCACGTCGTTTAAACCATTCTAAGACGACGTGGTGTGTCACGCGCAGATCGCCCAAGCCACTACTGAACAAGACGAGACTTGAACTAGAGATGTGGTCGATGGAACCCAAGTACAATGCGCGACCATATATCTGAGAATCGAGAATTCCTGATGGTGATGAGGCCCAACGTAGAAATAGAGCCCACATAGTCAAGAGGAAGGTCGTCAGTCCAGATGACTGTAGCCTCGAACCTACGCTTGACGGACTTGAAACTGTTAATACGACAGATCTCGCCCCTTCTCCTTCGCCCTGAGGTCTACCCCGTTTCCCATGACGTCCTGCTGATGTGGAGAGGGCATCCGTGGTTGTCGCGCATACAGCTGGATTGATCGTGTATTAGCAGCTCCCCCATCACCATCAAATGAGTCCGCGGGGGGATTCCGGGGCCCTTCTTTTACTCAGGGCAGACAAGCAAGAATAGCCATGGTTGAAGCAGCAGGGCATGAACCGCCGATGACTGCAGCAACCTGAGTGACTCGGATCCGCATCAGCAGCGTTGTCTCCTTTCTTTCTGCGCTGTTATCTGGGTGCTCAAGATCGTAAAGCGTTGATTCACCTCAGGCAGCATGGCAACAGATGCTGGCGTGGAAATGCATGAGAATCGGCAAGCAAGGCGACTCGTATGTCCACGTGACCCCCGGGCTTTTCCACTGGGCAGTCACGCTCAGGCAGGCCGCGGCCGCTATGGGCCTATGGCGGAGGCAAGGCCAGCACAAAATCCGAGACAGCATCATGATCTAGTAAAGTACTCTTTCTCACTTGAGGACTTCACGCAATGGCGTTCCTTCTCGTTCCCTTACCCCCTTCTCCGACCTGGGTTTGGTGCAGAGCATTACACTGTTTGTACGTCATGTCATTGGCCGGGGCGTAGTATTTGCCAAGGTACCGGCATCTCATTCCTCCAAAGCACAAGGGCCTCCTAGAGCGGAATAACACAACATTGGTCATACGACCCCTGTTCTGTCTCTAACAACGCTTTTAGCCCTTGTTAGTGCACGTCGCGCACACAATGCACCCATTGTTTCTCACTCTGCTGGAAGGAAGGTGACAAAACCACCACGCGTCCCCAGCCAGCGCTGCTTCGACAATCCCTTGGCCGTAAGGCAGACCTTCTTCGCTTCGCTTTTCAAGCTGCTAACACTTCACACACCGTACGAATGCCTTCCATCTTCGAATCGGACAACAGACCTGCGTCTTCAAGACAGAACTGGGTGCCCTATTAGTATCTCGTCATACCCGAGCTCCGTCGCCTGTCTTTGTCTTGAGGAGTGGTAGGAACCGCACTTGGAACGAATAACTCTGCATTCTCACTATGTACTCGCTTGGATGTATATAAATACTCTATTTCTCGTCCTGCAGTCTTCATCTAGTCGTGCTCTTTCCCTCTGTCCTGCGCGCTGTCTCGCCTTGGGTCGCAAACAGTGCCACGTTTAATTTCAGGTCTTCCTCTTGCCGCGTCTCTTGTATCACTCTTCCGTCACGTCTCACTCCACATACCTGGTTTACATCTCCCTCTCAGGACGACATCTTTGCCATTCTCGCAGTCCGTGCTACACTGCCATTGTCACCCGTCAGCCGAGACCTTTCTGCGACTCCTGCGTTACTAATCCGTGGTGGGTTCTTAGTATCACGCCACGACGTTCCTCGGAAAGGTGAGCCCCCCTCCCCCCTTTGGGCTCCACCTGATATCTGCACTCTTCACTTTCGTTGGAGCATGGTGATGTTTTTTTTTTTTTCAAAATATGAAGAATCCCTGATCAGATATAAAGTAACTCAATAGGGAGAAAATACGTGGTCAGAGTTCAAAATCACGGCTTAGTCACCTTTTCTTCACAGCAATAACCTCCCTCTTTTGTATGAAGCTACCAATAGAATGACGTTCGCATTCCCGGGACAGGGCCTTCGACGTAGAATCGCGCTACTCTTGTGCTGTGCTGGGAACCTTAGAACTTTAGAAGCCATATCAGGAGACAATTGACCCTGATTACGCTGTAGCCATTTCGAGCCACAGAAGCTGCTGAATCGGGACCATTCGACCGTGAAGAGTTCGCACATGACATTCGCGACGTGATAAAAAAGGAAAACTACTGTTTAAGAAGGGAAGAACCCATAGATGGGTGCAATACATATTTACTGACATATCGAGGATTGACATGTCTTCTGTGACTATCATTATCTCACGACGAGGACTACGACCAAGTCTATTGAGGAATAGCAAGTTTGTTGACGAGGGCATGCTGGGTGACAATCTTCTCCTTCCAGTCGCGCTCGACTTCGCCTAAGTCCCAAGTGGCGGAGACATAGCGGCTATTCAAGTAATCCGCCTTTCCCGAAGTCAAATATAGGATCGTCGCTGCCGGGAGGGCAACTGTGTCCGGAAGAGAGAAAGAGCTGGACGCCTCAGCACTGAGTTGCGTCTCAACGGCGCCTGGATGGACACAGAATATCTTAATGCCCGGGTTCTCTGCGGAAGATTGTGGCGATTAAACGTAGTCATCAAGTTCATTCGTAATTGGGAAACTTACCAATCACGACAAACTCTGCAAGGCGGTGGAGGGCATGCTTGGATATGCAATATTCGCTGCAAAATGGGATTCTGATTTGTGCCGCGGCTGAGGATACAACTACGATCTGGCCGCTGGTTTTTACTAATTCAGGAACAGCAAAGCTGCTCAGCGGCGAGGTAAACCCAGGAACTCCGTTATGAGTAGGCACACATACTGGATAAAATTGTAGATCCCGCGAATGTTGACTTCGAGCACCTCCCACCAACCCGTCGGATCCTTGCTCACGAAAGCTGGTTATGCTGCGCATCAGTGATGAACAGAACCATGGAATGGCCTACACACGCGCAGTGATGGCCCGGAGAGTGGCGGCGTTGGCTACGAGGATGTCGAGGTGACCGAAGTGGGCTACAGTGGCAGCGACTGCCTCCTCTGCCTTCTTAACATCGCGTACGTCGGCAGGGATGGTAAGCACCCGTGCGGAGGGTTGCTCACGCAGGATCTCATCCTTGCTCGCGTCCAGTGTCTCCTGCCTACGTGCGACAATGGTCAAGTGAGCTCCAGCGCGCGCGTAAAACTTCGCCGTCTCGAGACCAATGCCGCGGGATGCGCCAGTGATCAAGACAGTCTTTCCTGCGTATGTCTGGGAGTCGTAATGGACCTGAGGGTCAATAAATGGGTAAACACTGATTTTGTGGGGGTTCAGTGATGACCACGACACAGGGAAAATGTCAACTGACTCATGGCGAGAAGTCACTTTGAGGTCCTCGTCCTGTCCAATGAATGTAGCCATACCGATCGCTGGAGCTTCAAAGGTTGGAGCTTGGATGATGAACCTCTGTCCAAACCTCAAACCTATATACTGTGCGCCGCTCTCGGCGCTTTGATCCACCGCGACTCCAAGCGGTAAGAAGCGGAGATAGGAGATAGGACTTGGAGGTGGTTTGAGTCGGCCTATGACAAAGGCAAGTATATACGCTGACTCACCGCCACCACACCACAGGCGAGGATAGTTTGCAAAAGGAGGACAGTGTCAATTCTCTTCTCCCTGTTGTTAGACTAGGCATGGCCGCGCCCTTGTACCTGATGAAAAGCTGGGCACCATGACAGTCGACGTCGCATGCCTCGAGCACTGTACGCTCCCACGCTCAGTCTTGGTGAGAACCAAGTCAAGCACGCCGCTACGATGCTCAAAGAGTTTCAGTTCCGTCTTTGTCTGGAAAATTGAAAATTGCATATATGCCCTGATATGAGGATATCTCCGCATATAAGTGCATCAGCTTTTTGGGCGCCTGATATGTTTCAGAAATCCCCAATGTTCGGTTATCAGGTTTACTAGTAAATCATGGCCTCCACTAATGGGTATGGTCACGATGATCACTGCTGAATAGCATGATCAGCACTCATTAGTGTGATAATCTTGTCCGGAGAGATATTTGCGTGTCAGCATTGCTCGGCCTGAGCTCAGAATAAAACCCATGCCCCAGCTAAAGGATGTTCTTTCGGCGGGCTGGGCGCTTGACAGACGCAGGGCGCTTTGTCACAAAAACGGAGAACAGGGTGCACGGTGCATTTGATATGATTTGAAATCTGGAAAACACCGACATCACACCACTTTGGCCAAAAAACTTTCTTGGGGTACAGGTTTTCGTCGGTAGGAAATAACTACCACTCACTGTGACGACACCCCTACTAACGCCGACGGGCTCACCCAAGAGAATTTGTCAGCTCACGTCATTAGTCATACGACCTGGTAATTGTCTGTTGCCGTCGGCCGCAAGCATTGCATATACCAGAGCTCCGCAGGTTCAAGTCCGATACCCGATCATCAAGCTCGAATGAGGAGAGGACGTGGAGCTGAACCAGGAACAGGTAACAGTGCAGTCAACAGATTCGCTTTTGTAGCTTGGAGGGCATTCCCGAGTCCCGCGTGATGCGGCGTGTTGTTCCTACGGCTGAGTGGCTGCAGGTTGCATGCATCGGTCAAGACATGAGGACAGGAGAAGGCGGTGGATAGTTGTGATGGTCTAGTACACCATCACGGATACCTCCATACCAAAGTGGAGCATTTACTGCCCAGGGCAACAGGACCTTGAACTACAATGGTAAAATCGATGGTGAGTCAAATGGAGTGCCCCCCTCCTTGGGTGTCCACTACTTCCGTCCGAACGACAACAAGCTGGATGATGATCGAAATTTGTGGATGCAAAAGCCTTCTGCTGTGGTTCCGAAGTTGGTTTACTAATTGAAGACCACGAGTGCCAGTGATGCTGGCGTGCTGTTGGCGCCCAGGCTCACGTGACTTTCTGGCTACACCCCGTGACAGGCTACCCCTGAGCTGAGCCCCTTGTACACTGTGTCATTCCTATCCTATCAGGCCCTCCAGGAAGAGTATGTGTTACGGCTTGACATACGCATCTAGTGCTCCCTGCTGATTTCTCAAAGGCAAAGCAGTTGTGTTGATACTCAACCACCTAGCATAATGATTGATAAACTCTCCGAGGATGTTGTATTGGTGATATTCGATTCCTATCGACAAGGCTTCCAACACCAGGACAATTATGAGGATGACTGGAACAGCAAAGATGGATGGTTCAAGCTCGTACATGTGTGCCAAAATTGGCGCCGTATTGTGCTCGCATCGCCTGCCCATTTACATTTGCGGCTTGTCTTCACGCCGCGCATGCCCACAAGCGCGATCGTTCCGGGTCGTCTCCCTCCCTTGCCTATCCTCGTCAATTACGGGACAGGAGTTCGAACTGACGAGGAACGGAATCGCGTGATTTTTGCACTCAAAGATCGCAATCGTGTGTGGGGGATCAGCTTTAGAGGGACAAATGCCGACCTGCAGATACTCTTGCGGACTATGGATCGCCCATTTCCGGCACTGGAGAGCCTCGAACTCGTTCGTGACAATAACAGTCTCAGTAACGGTCTCCCAGGATTCTATCTTCCAACCACATTTCTTCAGGGTCCTGCCCAGCGTCTGCGACGTCTCAAATTGTGGGGTGCACCCTTTTCATCATTGTCCCCATTCCTATCTTCTACAACAGGCCTCGCAGATCTCTCTTTAACCATCGGGGTGGACCTCTCCCTACCGCCAGTAGCATGGCTCCCTACCCATCTGCAGGCCATGCCTTCCCTGCGTCGACTTGAGTTGAGACTGCAAAGTCCAATCATTGTTGCAGGGTCTTCCATTAGGACAGAAAATATTGTCCGGCTCTCGGACCTGACATATCTTCGCCTTTATGGCCACAGAGCTCATTTAGAGGGGCTGTTGGCTGGTTTGGTCGCCCCATCCTTGCAAGATCTCAGCGTCAATCCCCAATGGGAGACTAATACGGTTCCCTTCCCGCATCTCTCCAGATTTATCCGCGCCATAGAAAGGCCGATTTTCGCGGCCAAAGTCATATTTGGATTTAAGGCCCTCTTTATCTCCATGTTGCATTCTACCGATGGCCTATCGTTCAGAATTAATAACATATTGGATATGAGAGGCTGGATGGGGCAGATGAAAAGAACGCTTGGCGTGACGCTCCGCACTGTTGAGGATATCTTCCTTACAAGTTGTCCCGTCGGAGGCAACAGTCTCCGATTCTGGCCAATCTATCACCTTCCATGGCGCGAATTCCTTGAACAGTTCCCTAATGCGAAGATACTCCGATTGCGACATGGAATAGTACTCGACACTCTGTGCTTCCTCAGAGGGGACGATGGAGAAGCTCCCGCCTTGGATCTTTTACCGGCACTAGAAGAGATCGAGCTGCACGCCGCAGACCACCTGGAGCTTGCAAATAAGCGCCAACGTACAGCTGTACTTGAAAGCTTTGGGCCGTTTGTGGCTGCGCGGCAACGGGCGGGTCGTCCTGTGAAGGTATTCTGGAACACAGAAGAGGTGCTGCCAAAGTATTTTTGTAGTGCAGTCCGTGTAGACGCTTGAGGTCGATGCCGGAGGGGGAGTGCGAATTGCTGTAGGGATGGCTGTTGTTGGAACTCAAATTTTAAGCATTTGTCTATCGTCACAGGAGTGGACTTGGCCGCAGTATTCTCGTGTGTATTTGGTATCATACCTAATCGTGACAACGTACTCTTGCCAGCTCGAGCATTCTGTCCGCATGCTCCTCTATCCACGTTTAAATTGGAAGCAGTATCGGGATGGTCGGTAGTACAGTATCATGGATACTAAAGAGGAGCAATTACTGCTCAGCAGGACCTTGAAACTAC
This sequence comes from Russula sp. MG48, assembly GCA_003313725.1. Lineage (NCBI taxonomy): Eukaryota > Fungi > Basidiomycota > Agaricomycetes > Russulales > Russulaceae > Russula > Russula sp. MG48. The sequence goes on along the minus strand of QLOS01002180.1, from coordinate 15,224 downwards.
AATAGCAAAATCGATACTAATGAGCCAAACGGACTCGGGGTACCCGCCTCCTTGACTGTCCACCACTTCCATCAACTCAAACGACAACGAGCTGGATGGTTTTAAAAAAATGGCGTGTGAGTAAAGCAGCCGGTTGACGAGGTCTCAGAAAACAAAAGATGGCCGCAGCTTCTCGAATTGGATGCTGAAAGCTTTTTGAAGACGAGTTGAAGACCGTGACGAGTGGCGGCCGCGGCACTGTTGGCGCTCACGTGGCTTTGGTTTTCTCCTTCCAGTTGCAGGCTACCCGCCTCTGGTGCGGTATTGTGACAATCTATCCTCCTTCAGCAAGAGTATGTGTTACAACTTGTCACTTGACATACGCATCTAGTGCTCTCCGCTGATTTCTCAAAGGCAAGGCTGTTGCGCTGATACTCAACCACCTAGCATAATGATCGATAAGCTCCCTGGGGATGTTGTATTGGAGATATTCGATTCCTATCGACAGGGCTTCCAGTGCCAGGACAATTATGAGGATGATTTGAACAGCAAAGATGGATGGTTCAAGCTCGTACATGTGTGCCAAAATTGGCGCCGTATCGTGCTCGCATCGCCTTCCCATTTACATTTGCGGCTTGTCTTCACGCCGCGCATGTCCATAAGCGCGATCGTTCCGGGTTGTCTCCCCCCCTTGCCTATTTTCGTCAACTATGGGACAGGAGTTCTAACCAACGTGGAGTGGAATCGCATGATTTTTGCACTCAAAGATCGCAATCGTGTGTGGGGGATCAACTTTAGAGGGACAAATGCCGACCTGCAGATGCTCTTGCGGACTATGGATCCGAGTCGCCCATTTCCAGCACTGGAGAGCTTCGAACTCGAAGGCAAACACACGCACGGTCTCTGTCTTCCAACCACATTTCTTCAAGGTTCTGCCCAGCGTCTGCGACGTCTCAAATTGTTGACTGCACCCTCCTCATCATTGTCCCGATTCTTGTCGTCTACAACTGGCCTCACCGATCTCTCTTTAACCATTGGAGTGGATCTCTCCCTACAGTTAGTAGCATGGCTCCCTGCCCATCTACAGGTCATGCCTTCCCTGCGTCGACTTGAATTGAGACTGCGGCACCCCGGACTTGGAGGCACCACCATTATTGTAAAGTCTCCCATTAAGACAGAAAATATCTTCCGACTCTCGAACCTGACATATTTTCACCTTTCTGGCTACGAAGCTCAGATAGAGGGGCTGTTGGCTGGTTTGGTCGCTCCATCTCTGCAAGATCTCAGCATCAATCTCGAATGGGAGTTTTATACGGTTCACTTCCCGCATATCTCCAGATTTATATGCGCCATAAAAAGGCCGGTTTTTGCGGCCAAAGTCAGATTTGGAGTCATCACCCTCCGTATCTCCATGTTGCATTCTATCGATGGCCTATCGTTCAAACTTAATTACGGACCGGATGTGGAAGCCTGGGTGGGGCAGATGGAAGGGACGCTTGGCGTGACGCTCCGCACTGTTGAGGATGTCCTTCTTACATGTCCCGTCGAACGCCATGACAACAGTTTCCGATTCTGGCCGATCTATCACCTTCCATGTCCATGGCGCGAATTCCTTGAACAGTTCCCTAATGCGAAGATACTCCGATTGCGATGGGGAATAGTACTCGACACTCTGCGTTTCCTCCGAGGGGACGATGGAGAAGCTCCCGCCTTGGATCTTCTACCGGCACTAGAAGAGATCGAGCTGCACGCCGCAGACCATCTGGAGCTTGCAGACAAGCGCCAACGCACAGCTGTGCTTGACAGCTTTGGGCCATTTCTGGCTGCGCGGCAACGGGCGGGTCGTCCTGTGAAGGTATCCTGGAACACAGAAGAAGTACTGCCAAAGTATTTTGGTGGTGCAGACGATTGGGGTCGATAGCGGAGGGGTGCGAATTGGCTGTAGGGGCGGCTGTTGCTGGAACTCGGATTTTAAGCGTTGTAGATCTTCACAGGAGTGGACTTGGCAGTATTCTCGTATGTAATTTATATCATATCTAACCCTCTAGCCAGCTCGAGCATTCTGTCCACATGCTCCTCTATTCACGTTTAACTTGAATGCACAGTATTGTATTGTCCAATCTACCACTACGAGCAAGATGCTCGGGGGCCACGGTAACGGGCGGCAGTGGATAGACACCACAGCGATAGTAAAGTTGGCCATGATTGATCGTCTCGCAGTCTACCCGGAGTGCTTAGAGGGTCGATGTGAACTCAACATTGTCGACACAGTACCTCCACGGACATTCTCATTGTGGCTTTTGGAGATTGCGCAGTAAGGGATACTTCACTCAGCGATCTCAACTCCTCGGGTTTTCAACGAAGCTACGATGGTACAGTGACATATTAAGAATACCAATTGATAAGGCCCAGCGGTGACATAAGTCGGTAAGAAAAAAAAAAGAAAGCGCAGCGCATAAATCTAGCCATGAATGCGAAATCCCTGGTGGTCTATGATCTCCGCAATCTTGTGGTATCAATGCAACAGGGAATCAAACGAAAACAACGACAACACAAAAGACTCAAAACAACGGCTAGTAGAGAGCCAGAAACAGTGGAGCGAAGCGAAGCGAGCCGTGAGGCTCAAGGGTGCGCACGGCGGTTGCGTGACCTGGACGTACGCGGCGGCGCGGTGGAGGGTACAGCACCAAGACCGTGGGAGGGAGCGTACTGGGGGTCAATCTCGCCACACTTGAGGTGCAACAGGAGGTTGTGGACGAACGCTTGCTCGTACCTACATCGCGATATTGACAATCAGGATGGGTATCCGGGTACATTTGAGAGGCACAAGGGCGAACCACTCACTGAGCATTGTTGAAGACCACGGCCATCGAATTGGACCCACACCGCAGCAGGTTCGGCGCCATGACCAGGGCGAGATTCACGCTCGTCATCTTAGTAACGGCCAGCACACGTTCGTCGAGGAAAAGCTGTAAGAAGCTGATGACGAAAAGCACAACGCGACGATTGGCAGTCGGTAGCCGTTCGACTGCTGTGCAGCAAGCCTCCGCGTCATTTGCAAACGCAATACAATCGTTGTACATCTCCGAAGGCACGAGCGGGTCGACCAATTCGCGCAGCCAGAGCTTGAACAACGACGCGGGCACGTGCGGGTCGTCGACGCCCTCGAGCGTATACGAGCCTCGGTCGAGCCGCATCTTGAGCGCGGCCACAGCATCAGAGTCGCCCGGTACGCGAAAGATGCCCTCGGCCTTTGTTCCGCCGAGAGCGAGGACGCCATCCGCAAGGAACGGCAGTACAATCGGCACCTTCTGTGTTGGGTACGTGCGCTCCTGTAAGCGGAAGACGGCGTCAAGCGGCTCGCCAAATGTTGACGGATTGAACGCTGCATCCTGTAAAGGACTCCCTCAGCCCCAGACCTACACGCAAGAATACGACGACGAAACTCACCGATGCCGTCTCGATTTCTGCAAGTGTCGGTGGCTTGCCTCTGGGACCTTTCTTGGCAATAGCTGCAAGACGTTTGAGACAGTGCTTGGCGAGCACATCAAGTCGACCTTCGGTTATTGCCGTACGTTGTGAGAGAAACGCGTGGAGGTATGGCTCGAAATTCTTTGAAGGTGGGAAGGTCACTAATAACACACACAGCAGTTGCCACCCGCGGAATCTACTCTCTCTAGAGGCGCGTAGGCGTGTCAGCGCTGGTAAACTGACGCTTCAGAGGACGAGACTCACGGGTTTGGATTGTTTGTAAGCTGCTTCATGACTTGACAGTAAATTTCATCGCGTAGCTCGCCGTATGTGAGCCCTTCTCCGAGTAGCCAACGTGCCTCTTCAAGCCTAGGTGTATGGGGGGCGGCTGTAGCGCCTTTCTCACTATCTCCCATAAGCCGTTGCACGGCACGGAATGTGCGCACAGCATCCTTGTGCAGCTGTCGTGCGAGATTGAGTAGGGGCGCGGCGAGTGGGCCGCGCTGCCAGGTCATCATTTGTCCGACGGGCACCTTCCGCTTGAAGATGAAGCCCGTGCGGTGTGTTGCAAAGTACTGCTGCGCGAATTCAGATTCGACGAATTGCTGAATGTCCGAGGCAAGGTCCTGTGGCAGGATGGGGTGTGCGCTGCACAAACAGAAGCTTAGGGGCGAATAACGAGAACTGTATCGTAGTTAGGTACATACCCAGTGCTGAGAGTCTTGATGGTACGTGCAGAAGTGGACAGGGGTGGTACCTCGATGAGGATAGGCGCGCGCGCGGAGCGAGCCTTGACGGGACTGAGCTGGAGCGTTGCATCTATAAAGACGTTCAGTTTCATGTCAAGTGCTCAGCGAACCTCATAATGGGGCATGACGTACGCATATTTAAGACAGGCCTACCAATCTCCTTCCCGGCGACGGTCGGACCCTTGGTTGGCGTTGATGGTGAAGGACGTGCGGCCGCACTTGGGGCGAGGCTCTTCTCCGGCGCTTCAATCTTTACCTTCGGCTTCACGGGGGCCGACTCCGGCGCGCTCCCATAGCCGCTCTCTGAAGACTTTTTACTCACACCGCTCACAGTGCCAGGAGAATGCGGCGGCGTTCGTGCTAGACGTTCGACAGCAGCACCCAATGACTGTGGCGGTGAGCGAGGGGGAACGAAGGAGCGATACGAAGGGGTAGGGGTAGGCGGAGCGCTCGCTTCTGAACCGGGAATAGGCGGGAGCGCCGGTGCTAATCGCGTCGGTGTTGTGTAGTGGGAATCGGCAGTAAGGTTACGTCGCACAGGGGGAGCATTTGGGCTCTTCTTCGAGGAGGCGACAGGGCCGCTCGCAGAAGAGTGTAGCCGACCGGGAGCTTGAACAGAGCCTCGAGCCTCTTTTGTATATGAACGTGAACGGTGAGCAACGGGTCGTTGCTCTTGTCCCGTTGAACGTGAGGGCGAGGCCTGATCGGTGGTTGAGGAAACTGACTTTGAGAGGCGACGACCGAGGGCAGTATTCTAATGGGCGACGGTTTGAAATCTGGGTGAACTGACCCGAACAAAGCACGTACTTGAAGGACTGTTAATGGAATGACAAAACCCTCTGGTTTTTCCCATACAGTCTCGCCAGTCTTTGTGTGGTAATAATATGGAATGCCCCCGCGCGACTCGTCGCCAATCTCCCACCACTCGCCGTTTTCGCTGGGCGGTAATCTGCTCGGCCATTTCTCCATGAGGCAGCACCCAGGAAAAACAATTGCATAAATGATACGTACACGAAGTTCCCCACTGGAGGGTCCCATGAGACTTGTCCCGTCGCTGGACATGCAAAGAAGGAAGCTTGAGTCTGTGAGGCGCAGGGGCGGCTCCCGATTAGCGGGATAAAAAGAGAAATAGGGTGAAACTCGCCTGAGGATCGACGAGGGTTACCCAGAAATGGGAGCCCCATGTAGTATCATCGTGTGTATGCGTAGAAGCGGAGGAAGTAGAAGGTCGAGATTGTCTGGGTCGGCCATTTATATGAACCTCTGGTGTGGTAGTCGTGCTTGTGACACTCGCGGCATAAGGTTTATTCGGTCGAGAAAAGGAGATATCTGAGGCGCGGGGCTTAACGGGTTTATGACCGTTTGAATATGTTGAGGTGAAATGAGCGTTGGATGAAAGGGAAGGACTGGACAAAGGCGGTGATGTCGCCATTATTCTAAAAGGAGTGATAAAAAAAAAGGGGGTGTTGGTGAGGGGAGGTATCGCCGTAATGCTAAAGCGGCATACAAGAAGCGTACGGTACGGAGAGGAGTAGATGATGATGGATGGATGGGAGGAGAGAGATAGGTGGTCGCAACCAAAAAGCGGGGAGGTTCACGGCGACCGTTAAACGTTAGTAGACAATGCCTAGCTACTAGTAGGTCCAGGGCGGGGCGCGGCATTCGATCTTTGGAAATTAATTCACTTCTCTCGAAACGAATTTGTATCGTACGGTACCCGCGCGCGACGGGGACGGGGGGCGACAACTGATATTGTGGGCAACACGGCGACCACTCACCGCTGGCATTAGAGCTCAAGGTGAAAGTGATTCTGTGAATGTAACCAAGTGTAACTTTTGAAGGTACAAAAAGGTACCCCTCTTATACGTAGGCGTACGAGGCATGCCACGTCAACGTCAACGACCCTGATCTATTTGACCAATTCCCAATGTTGTTAAACCCTGCCCACCTCTCTTTCTCCGCCAATCGACGTCACGGTGACCTTGCATCTTCTCTTCTTCATATCCAGCCACTGGCATTTGGTGAGGAAAAAGAATTCTGATAGCACTGCCCACGATAGATATTTGATACTTGCTTATCACCACTTCTATCTTGCACGACTCCCAGAATTCTTAGTATGTTCCGCACCGAGGACGCGTTCACAGTCCGCGGGCGCGGTGCACGGACACGCCAAATAGGTCAGTCTCCGCGGGCCGCTCGGCATCACATCGCATGGCAACCCCCAGACTAGCAGCTCTTTCTGAATTGGCGTACGTCTTCGATTTCTGCCAGATGAAGGTTTGAAACATGGTGCAGGCAGCCAGGTTCCTTCGTCTAATCTTCCATCTTCAATTGTCACTATCTGGTTTGATAGGGGTTTTCTCAACCCGCAGCAGCAAGGGGGCACAAAGAAGACCGAACAGTGCGACCAGTATGATCTCCAGCACGTCAAATTGATGTGCGATCCGTATGATGGCTATCACAGCCACGCATGCGCGGGCCTGTCTCTGTGCGTAGTTCTCCAACAGCACGCAACAGTATTTGTCCATGAGATCGAACAGGAGGAAGACGTCATCTCGCAGGATATCGTTCGTTACAGAGTCCTCTCTGGAGTCGGACTTGTTCAGTGTCTCTTCAGCGTCGTCAAGGACTTTTACAGTAGTAGGACCGCACAGGGTATACAGCAACTTGCAGATTAGCGCCCATTCCCCTGTGGGACCGCCAGGATAGTCCAGTTTTTCCATGTCCTTTTGTGCCGACTAGTGGTCGAACATTCATGTCTGCAACTGACAACAGACGACGTGCGAGTACGCACGCACGATGCACTGTACCCGCGGTCTCCAGTGCCGAGTTTACGAACAATGGCTACATCGGTGAAGGTCCACACCGTGCGCTGCTTCCCGCCAATGGGGTGCACGCCCCCTCGACGACTTTCAACAGCTGGCTAGAAGATTGCCTCTTTCTTCTTGCGCACCGTTTCTACCTCATCGACATTCTTCCTCTTCAAGGGCTCAGCACCGCCTTCTGGAGAAGTGTTCGCGCTTACCGTACCCATATTGAGGCTCACACTTTCGCGCTACAAGTGAGAAGTCAGAGCGATTCATACATGCACAGAACTCAGAGAACAACCGCCAGGTACCGAGGGGGGGACCTGCTCCTCCACGCCCCTCCTCGCGGCTTCATTAGGGACCGCTACGGGCATCGTTTCGGCTAGCCGCGCACGGAGCCCTTTTGCAGGTTTGATGGTTTCGTGATGCTTGCCACCCATGATTACTGTGATTCTATTTAAAAAGATATTCGCAGGTTGTCGATTCGGGGGATAAAAGTGCGAGGTCAGGGCAAAACTTTATCTTTATCTCGTCTTGCCCTCCGCGTTACCCGAGGGCATTCCCGGGCACTGTGCGACATCATCACGTGACCGGGACCGAGCCGGGGCGCTCCGGTCTTCACCTCGTTTTTCTTAACCATTCAAGGATTCGGTGGCGCTCAAGTTGAGAACGAGATGAAGCGAGACCACTTGAATCTTGTTTTGCGTCAACGTCAGAGCCTATGGTCTAGACGATCGATCGATATTTACCCCAAACATACCGGAAAATCTCGTACGTTTTCAAGTGCCTAGATTATCACGCTGCAAGGCGCTGATATGTCGCCATCACATCATGTAGTAACGCGCCAGAAAAAGTCCATATTGGTATTCCGTCGTAACAGGTGGGCTTCCCATACAGGGGTAAAAACCAAGGTAGCGCCCTATCATGACATCGATCTTTGTGAGCGGTGCCTCGCGATCGTGCGCAGTAGCCAACACATCCGGTATAACCCGCTGCCGGTCCGAACATCTGGAAAACCGAACGCTGTCCCTTAGGAGTGGCAGATCATTGACAGCTTGGCAGTTGATATCGTCAGACACCAAGTCCAAGGAGGAAGGAAAACATCGCCAATACCCGCATGTCGACTAAAATTGGGGTATCCGATGTGATAGGGTGATGTCAACCACCAAAATGATATCTCGTGCCTCAGTACGTACCATGGTGCGGCATCTTGCTAACTCCCCCTCCAAGCTCTGTCTGTCTGTACCTGTCCAACATAGACGAGCACTTTCGAATCACCGTTTCCCTGACTTGGCAATAAGTTGACTGCACTTTGGACCAGCCACTCGTGGTTGCATCGCCGCATGCGTGCCGTACCCTGTCCGAACTTCCATCAAAGGGACATCTCATAATTGACCTTGCTCGAGGCGCGGAAACGGTGAGCCACGACTCTGTTACACATCGCAAAAGCGCCCACACTTTTCCCATGTTCATACCTAGCTGTGTAGATCTGTGCAATGTAGGCCCGCGAGCATTTCGGAGAATGGTCTGCAGATCATTCTGGGGCGCAAAAATCGACAACATCACTGTGCTCCGCCGGCAGAAATGAAAGATCTTGTCATGTATGTTATGATCCCACGGTGACAGCAATCTCCCGTGTCAATGCAAGTTAGAAGGAAACTAGATAACTGACCGGCGACCGGTCAATGCAGCAGTTACACCTCGCTCTAATCGCCGTGCACGCGACCGGTCGCTGCCGAGGTAGCTCCGCCAGGACGTCCCACACATCCCCATTCACTTCACCAGGAGATTATCATGTTGGTGCGAATGGGCAATCGGGAAAAGACGCTCAGTTCTCGACTTTTCTCAATTTCAGCGCCCATTTCCATCAGACTTAATCCAGCTTATCAAGGAGGACGGCATAACAAAGGCCCTATTCGCGTCCTTCCCAGGCTGCCACGCGCGCTCCCGGTGACAGCGTTGAACCGTCTAGATTCCGGTTCGTTTTCATTCCCACCTCGAGGATCGATGCGAGTCGCCGTAAGAACCAGAAAGGAAACATCTCCCGAGCACTATCGAGCGTCTTCCAGGACGGCGTAGCGCCTGCTTGAACCGCCGCCAACCGCCGTAGTCGGTGACGCCGTGCACACCGAGGCCATTCCTGGGCGAGGGCGACAAGGCACAAGTCGAAAGTTGAAGATCCCGCCCAAGGCGTCTGCTCCAGAAGGGTATCTTCTACTGATAATGTTGTGTCGGAGCCAAACCATCCCACGGAGAAACGCGGACGCCCCCCGCTACCATACTTCACTCCAGGCTTTTGGGTTAGGCCCCCCAATGGTGTACGGTATGACACCCCTCACTTACGAGCGCGGGTAGGCTTCCGTCATGGGTCGAATCGACCCAGCTCGTGCTCGAGCCTGGCAGCCGAGTCAGTAGCGCGATCTGCCGTCAATGAATCTAGACGCAGGTCCTCGTTCTCGGCCGTCCCGTTCGGGAGAGCTCGAGCCTCGAGCAAGAATGAGGTCTCCGGTGCTACATAGGTCTCTGTACCCCAATGTGCACATCCGGGTCAATAGAAACAGAAAAAAAAAAAAAAAGAAGGATCTCTTGGCGTGAATACGCCACATTTTTTTAGGGGGGGGCCTATTAAGATCCAGCTTAGGTACAGCACCCTACATGCTCCCTCAAAAACTATCTCCCGAGACAATGTCTGCCCCTCCACGTCCACGTGTGGACAGCTAGCAAGTCACGTGGCTATTTGCGTCATGAACATTGGTCATTGCAAGCGAGAAGCGACTAGCATGAGGGGATGCCATGACTTGAAGTCAGACTGCATGTTTGCTTTCCAGAGCGACCCAAGCTGCTCGATAAACATGTGCAGAGTTGGGGTGATGTAGTTAACAAGTGATAGTTATGTGACTAAGATATGCAACAAAAGTGAATGGGATGGGGGGTAACAAAACCATTATGAGGACTGTGATGCTCGTCGACGGACTTGCCCTCTACTTCCCAGCTCTGGCCATTCTCCGAAGCCATACCCCTCATCCACGGTTACCTCTGGGTTTTTCCATACATCATGCCACGGTCGCGGTTGGTGATCGCCCGGCGAAGCTCGTCGGGGCGTTCGGCGGGCTACAAGGCGCTCGATCGCAGTGATAATAGTCCATACCTCGCCACTTCCTGTCTCGCTCTCTTCGAGCCAAAGAGTACGCGCGCCGATTTCGCGACGAATGTCATCCACGAGAGCGCGCGTACGCGAGTCGGGAGTGACTCCATTCGCCCGCATCTCCTCGAGGGCTGCGTGCACGCCGCGTAGATCGCGGAAAGAGCCCCAACGAGTCTCGAGCAACTCGTTATAGGTAGGTGTCGTACAACCGAAGATGTAAGACAGAGCGGAGAGGTTGCGTGCGTGGTCAAAGAGGGCGAGGGCGAGGTGAGGGTCGTCGTATCTCTCGCGAGCGGTGCTCATCAGCGCTGCGAGGAGATGAGGATATACAGGTGGCTGAAGGTAACGCGGCGGCGGCTTTCCCGCGGCAAACGCTTCCCGAGCAGCTTCCTCTGCGCGTATTGACGCACCAAAGACCTCACGTTCCGCCCACTCGAGCATCGCATGGTCTGACGGGCACAAGGCGAGCTGTTCCTTGAGCCTGTCGAGTTCTGTGTCTTCCCCCGTTTGGCGTACGCGGGGGCGTTTAGATAAATTCTTCAGGAAGCCGCTAAGCGGGCTCCGAATATCAATATCGAGAGCAGCGGCTGCGCCATCCTCCGTAAGTCTGCGTTCATTTGCTGCAGAAAAGATCATGTTGCACATTTCGTCGAACACGCCCAGCTCTCTGTTTGTCATCGTTTGTCGACGTGGCTCTAGTGAGCTATTGTTCAGCCCAGAAAGAGGGGGCTTCCCGCGGGCCATGGGGGTGAGGGGGTGTCCCGTCGCGATGTCTTCAAAGACATGATCCCATGGGGAGTTTTGTGGAGAAAATATCGACGAGCTTCATACAAGTAGCTGTTAGGAATGACCAGTCATATCCTCTAACGTGCGTACTTGTCAGTAGAGGGGGGACGAGCGCGCTGAACTTGAGAGGAGTAATCACGTCTGGGTGCCATGCGTGCCTTTGAGGTTGACCCATCACAGTGGGAAACGGCGAATTCTTGTGTGAACAAGCGGCTTGATCTCTTGCCGGACGATCCGCTAGCCACAGCACTGTGATGGAAAGTTGCTGCGTGACGATGATGAGCAGGAGGGAAGAGAATGACAAACAATACTCTAACAAACCATTTGAAAGAGCTGATAGAGAAGTTCTCAGCACCCCCCTTGAGTGGTGCATCCTGGAGAGCCACGCCACATGCAACGGGCAAAGGGAAGTGATTTGGTTTAGAAGACGGAAACTGACTGAATGGCTCAGACTCATTCGCAAGACAACATCATTGGGCTGCATGACATAAGCAACTTTTTTTCCCTTACAAATCCTGACTCGGACCTCCACACCACCTATATCTAACGACAATGCTAGGTATCGCTAAAATGCATTCCCCAGACAGCTTGGTATATGCAACAAAGCAAGCGCCGAGTGTCGACTCGGACAGGCGTACTGAATCGCTTAGCTTGAAGTGTTATCATTCCAACGGACCCTTCTACTGTATGCCATCACATCGAGCCGCTTTGTTGGACCATTGTTGGATCCATCAGTCTCGGAATGGTGGCCCTGGTCTAGCTAGCTGTACACCATCTAATGCTCTGCTGCAGGTACTTCGACATATTGCGCACTTGATTAAAATCGGACGCGAAGAGGAGAGCAGACACATGAACACCCCATAGCAAGCGCCCGAATAATTTCCGCGAGCCTGTGACTGGCCTTGGCCCCGGTATGCACCCTTGTCCCACCATCAGCATCGAAAAAAAGAGGACGGAATGATGGTCGTTGCAAAGTGAATAACCAAGGGCGCCATAAAAATTGAGACGTAGATCGTCTGTCCCTCCTTTTCGCCATAGGAGAGATAAAGGCCGTGTCTTACAAGAGCAAGCTGCGTATCAGGTTTGCTGAAGTGCGAACGCCTCAGGACCGGCCCAAAGACGTATCTATCAGACTGTCAACGCGTCGACACACATAATACTGAGTTGGGCCGTTGGGTGAGGGGAGTGATGATCTAAGAAGCCTGGGGACCTGAGAGAGGAGCTAGGACCAATACGAATGTACTGTAGTGGGGTCATGTTTTCCAGGAGAATGGGCGAGCGGCTATCCATCGCAGGACACTTTGCGGTGCGGCGCGAGATATGAGGAGCGTACAAGGATTTGTAGGTCATACTTCCCGCGAGGTACACGCAGTTGCTGACAGGGTGAAGGTTTGCCGCACTAGAACAGTATCAGGACGTAGCCCAAGGGTGAGCAATCCGGCCAACGAGATAACAAAGCACCCAAAGCCCGTATCAAATTTCTGCAGGTGTGGTCCAGACAGAGATCGGACGCGATACGCACAGATAATGGTACGTTCTACTATTCGATTGGAGTCCATGACCACTGAGCATATGGGCGCAGATGTTGAACGACAGCGAAAAAAAAAATAGTCAAATGCACAAGCTATGAGTCATAGTTTCAAGTTCAAGTCGTGTAGACACGCCGCGCGGTTTAGATATATTACACTGAAGCAGGAGGTGACCAGACTCTGTGGAGCAGCGAAGCATGCAGATCAGAACTCAGGTCAGTTCGCGCCACTCTCAGGCTGTACTAGTCTGTAGAGCAGCGATGCCGCGGCGCCGTGAGTTGAAAGTTGAAACACTGATCAGCGGGATGTGGCGTAACTCGCGTGTCGACAGTACGGCAAACGAAGGATGCAAAACGTGAGGGCCCTAGTACCAAAGAAGATTAAAGTCAGGTACACGGTTTGTAAGATTAGTCAGTGGAAAGGCAAAATTTTCGACATCAGTCACCTAAGGTACTAGCCGCCATCACTGGCAGGGACTCCGATTCAGACTGGCACGCCCTCCCAGCAGAATGCCTCCCTTTCACAACAAACATCATTTTTAGTTCCGCAGTTTGATAGATACAGATCCCCTCTTCCATTCTCCGGAAAAAATTCTCAAAAAAATTTCATGTAGCATGAATTGAAACCAAAAGATTACTGTAAACCTGGGGTTTAGCCTAGGGAGTGCCAGTTTATGGCGGCTACCTTACAGTGTATTGGTCCCATCCGAGTCTACTTTTTCCCAGTCAAGATGAACAGGCGCCTCTTGCCAATTTGGGACCGCCGATTGTCGAACAAATTGGCTAATCTACCATACGGTCTCCGCGACAGTCGAACGGTTACAGGACTGATCGCCCGCGGGCAGAACTGTACCACTGATGAAAGTTCTGAACGTGGTACAAGGGGTCCATCGAAACGAGACGGGTATCACAATTTAGCAACACTGTACCTGGAGACATCAAAACACTACTATAATTGCAATCACGCTTTTGCCAAGGTGAGAAGTTAGGAATTTTCTTTGATGATCCGCCGACCTTTCATGATTTCATTTGTTTCCAGGCTAACCCTAAGACAATGTGTGTGCGCTCTTTGGGAAATTGCTTTTGCCAATGGACCGCATTTTCCTCGAATTTGTCTTTCAGTTGACAGGACCGCGTGACAGTGTACGGTGGCGGGGTACAGCGGCGAGGCCGACTGTCAACGGTGTGGAGTCTGTGGACGAGCCGTAACCTTGCTCTTTGTTTCGTTCAGTGTTTCGTTCATACCGTGTACTATATATGACGGTTTAGAATTATCTTCTCGACAATCTCACGTAGCAAGGGCCCATTGATTTTCCACAATGTCTCGCGGCTCCGCAGTTTCGATTGCGGGGGGACCTTCGCTTAAACAATAGTATGAGTGCCCCAAGGCAATGCAGTACTAGCGGCGATAGATCTTTTTTGCGATGACGATAGAGGGTGATCCATTTCATGTCGTTCTGGAACAATCTCTACCGCTGACATTCTGTAGATGACCAGATGACTTGGCTCTAAATGAGGTTAGTCGTGCAGTGTCGAACCTGCGTGATTCTTTCGGCCACCACGGCTCCACTAATTGCAAAGGCATAGAGTGATTAGTGGCTAGCAGTCTTTCCGAATATATGGATTATAGAATACCCTTTCCAGGCCTGGAAACGCATGTATTCTTGGCCCTCCCGGATTTACATATTACAAATATGAGTTCGCGGGTATCGATATGTTAATATCATGATTTATTGATATCTTCGCTAGAAACTAGGGTGCATGCTGATCTTGGTCTCCCGAGATCCCCGTTCTCTTCCAGTAGATATGTCGTATGGTGCTAGCTCCCACGATCTATAGGTCTCTGTCGGACACATATCGCACGTGTATATTGGCTGCTTACCTAGCGTACGTCTTGGCCAGACATGGCACTGTGATGCGACCTTCGGGACTGATTGCGGGCCAGTACAGCGACGTTTTTCTATCGTGATGCGAGTGGATGAACCTGTAGTGTCCCGTTTGCTTAGCGCAGATGAAGAAAAATCAGGTGGTTTGTCACTCACGGAATGAGGAATGCAACGTCTGATTGATGCACGAACGCATCGATGGCCTCTGCTGTCAGTCAGTAAGGGTCGCGTCGACGGAAGGCAGTCGGCTTACCCCGAAGTCCGCGGCGCATCTCTGCCTCTGAATATGCGCTCTCGAGACGCCTTACATCAATGGAGTGTAGCTGCCTCAGCGTGCATAAGTTGCTGACTGTATCTGCAAATCATAGTAGAATAGGCCTTCACCCACCTGTGTCCACGACCGTGCAGCGAACTCATTGCCGAAGGAAAGTTGCTCGATAATCGTACAGCCGCTGTAATTGCCTGGATGCTGCTTTGCATCAGTGTCGACCAAGATAGTTCGAGTATGCATTCGATACCCACTTGGGCAAATTTTTGGGCCAGTCTCTTCAATAGTTCTACGTCCCGCACTACTCTGCGCATGTCCTGGACGCAACCTTCACCTAATACCTCCTCCAATGCAGAACCTGCAATGACAGGAGCTCTGAAGAGACGCTCGTCCACTTGCGCACGTGACACCAAGCTTAGAGCATTGGCAACCGCAATCACGAATGTATGCTCACTGTTTATATGCAACACTAGGACATCGCAGTAGCCAGCGATGTATTGAAGGAATGGTCCCAAACGTGGATCATCACATCGAATTTCACGCGCTAGGGTATAAATATTATTCAGACCTCGTAAGATAGTGTTCTTCAGTTACTTGTCAGTATA
>QLOS01002178.1:0-18710 GCA_003313725.1 Russula sp. MG48 | reverse complement strand
TTGTGGGTGGAGGTGGAGGAGGGGGGATGATGACGGAGACGGCGGCGAGGCACGTGTTGGCTGCCGTGACGCAGCGAGCGCGCAAGTTGTTCGTGCTCATGGGTCGGCGGCAGCTCGCCGCGTTGGTCGATGCGGGCAACGTGGACCCGACGACGCCCGCGGAGGCTGGCGAGGCGGCGGCCATCGCGTACGACATGCTGTTCAACCTCGCGCGGGATCACTTCGTCGCGACCAACGACACCGCGTTGCGCGCGTTGCTCGGCGAGTTTAGGGATCACGCGTTGGTCGTCACCGTCGGGACGGGCGCAATGGGTTCGGGCGAGATGCTTTGGATCCCGCTGCGCAAGGAAAGGCTCACAAAGCTTCTGGACGGGTTGCAGCAGGACGATCCCCCGTAAATTCTGTTCAGTCATAATGTTTGTTCCTTAGATAGTCAACACTAAAACATGTCGCTACGACCGATAACCCGACATGGTCGCTACTCAATAGAAATAGGGAATAATGCGGTAAGGGACGAGTTTTTGGTACCTATCCCAATCCTTCCCGTACCTGGGCAAAGCATTTAATTAATGTTCAATGAGTTGTAACAAGGGGCAGAATTTGACGTACTTCTTCTGGCATTTCTCGTCGTCGCGTCGCTGTCTGTGAACCAGGAGCATACCAAAGTAGATGACGTAAAAGTAGGTGAAGGGGGTGTCAAACCCGGTTGGTAGGGACCACGCTAGGGCCATCAAGAGATCACCCCTTTCATTGATGTAAGCAGGGACGTTCGAAAGGTATTTGATCTATAACGCACAGGTAATTAGGGTGGCGGGACACGCCCCACCAGCCAGAGGTGAGCAGCTTCGATCCCTGCTCGGTCGTGATATACGTAAGGTCTGCACAGTCATTACATCGATCAGTCAGTCGATCAGTCGCCAATTCAGAGTTCAGTCCCACAGACGCACTCTTGGGATTACGTCCATTCCGGAACTCATTCTTCTCGTTGTTCGATGTCCGGAAGATGTAATATCCGACAAAGTTGACCGCGAGGATCATGGCAGTCCAGGCGTATCCCAGCTCTTTCGGCCGGAAAGCAAGGTAACGTGCCTGGAGCGAATACACGAAAGGCACCCAGAGTAGATCGCCGATGGCAAGCATAAAGCCAAATCCGTCCGAAATGATGTCAATAGTCGTCAAAACTGCAGGCTAGATAGGGTGCTAAGTGGCAGATCAACATATAGTCGGGCAAGGTGTGACCAACCTCATTGTAAAGGCCGTCCATGATATATAGGCCTTGGAAGGAGAGAACAAGGATCATAGAGTCCGTAATGTGTCCCCCGAGGCGGGTGGCTTGCGCGCAGGCCATGCTTATATCGATCAACAACCAGAGGATCATACCCGGACGAAGCTCATTGAAAGATTTGATGTCTAGAGATCCAACAGTTGGATTCAACTCGCGTCCAATGTAGAACTTTTTTTAAGCGTGTAAGTCGCAATAAAAGGCATCACGATGGCACGGACGTACATCATAGATGAAATTGCCACTGTTCCCGCCAAGGGCCAGCAACTTCCCTTCTTGGAAGGAAAGTGCGTACCACAGGATACCTTGGAAAAGGGACATCGATAACGCGGCACTCGTGAAGCCTACCCAGTGGTCATAAAAGAATGTGAATGACTCAACCCCGAAGCGTAAGATGTAGCCGGTAGCGAGGCCGAGAGCCAGAAGACATGTAGAGAATGCTAACACGGGCCACTATCGTGAATCTGAAAAGTCTATGGACGGGGATTTAAAAAATCGTACCATTTATCTTGTACTGTTGATATTTGCCATTGCGCAGCTGGGTCCCCTGAACCCAGTCGCCTGGGAGGACAGCCCAGGTCAACAGACAAAACGCATACCAGCTATAGTAGATAGCGAAGGCATTTGGGTCCCAAAGTTTCCGCCAAAAGGCAGGGTCAGAGACCGCCTGAACGAGAGACGGGTAGAGGGACTGAATGGGAGGTGGACATGTGCCGAATGACTCATTGCAGGCAAAGTAGAGTATGTAGGCCAAGATGGGTACTCCAAATGTGATGGCAAAGGCCCCAGGGGGTCCTAAAAATTCGAAGGATGTTGTCCTAGGGTTGAGGGAGGCGGTATCCGAGCGTTTAGAGTCGGACATGATGAGAGTATAATTATAAAATGGTGTACAGCATGCGGTGAAGCGCGCGCGATCGTACTGACGCGTAACCATCACGTGTATTTCCCTTTTAAGTAAGCAGTTAATTTACGCGTGCGCTAAGGCGCTCAACTGAAGGCTTCAGACTCCCGAGGCCTCGCCGGGCAATCGGCCTGATCAGCTTGTATATCCTCTTCTCTCTCTCCTCTCTCCCTTGCTACGCCGAGTGCGCTGGAGTGCACTTGTACTTATGGGTTTCTTCTCTTCACGACGACACGATACCGAAGCTTTTTTTGACTCCCCCACCGCCCAACCACAGAGCAATTCTCCATCACCAAGAATCATCCGCTCTCGCTTCGTATGTATCACGCCGCATACTTCTTCCCTCCCTCTATTCTCACGCTTTGCTGGGCTGTCGACATGTCTATGGAATAGTACGGCAAAAATAAAGGCAAAGCGCGCGAGACCAACATAACCCCCACCCGTGGGGTAACCTCCCCTCCGGCAGAATCGAGAAAGGAGCCGAATTTCGATGATTCTCCTCTCGTTACTAGCGCACGTCGCTCTATAAAAGACGGTGGGACGAGAACCGCACCCGAATCACTGTTACGTTCGTCCACCCCACGCCAGGCCTCGAGGAGTCCGGTCTCTGCCAGTAGTGCGCGTGCATCTACTGATGCGGTCACGCATGTCCTTCCCTACAGTCACATATACACGATTTACTAAAATATGGTTCCCTTAGGGTCATGCTTGCGCAAAGATTGGCTGAACTGGCTTCGGCTAACGCGGAGGGTTTGCTCGAGTACGTGTCGTTGACGAGCCCATCATTAACCTTAGATTGAAACACCAGTTAGCGACGACGAATATAGGCTGCTCCGCCAGAACCTATTTGAACGATTTGGCGGCTCAATACTACCTCAGGAGAACCCTGTCGTCCCTACTGCTGGTCCAAGTCGACCTCGCCCTCCTGAGAGTGAGTGTAACTCTTCGATTCTATCCTCAAATCGCTGACACGCTCTCCCAGCCCCGCGGCGTAATGGTGTTGTCCGTACTCCTTCCGTGCAGTCTAAAGGGACAATATCCTCTTCTGTGTCTGGTCTTCTCAGGCGGGCAACTGGTCGAAGGAACCACTCTACCGATGCAGACACGCTCCAGAGCGATTCGACAAGTTTACTCTCCGTAAGCTCGAATTCACCGAATGCTTTCACACGCCGCCTCCTTCAAATAGCATCGTCGAAGCAAAGTAGCACGGCCTCTTTAAGAGGCGGTGACCCGTCATCACCTATCAGCGATAATGTCTCCACACTTTTTCCCGCAAGTCCCAGTCGATCTGACGGCCCGGGAAAGCCCATCACACCCTCTGTCTCGCGATCGTCTACGACACGAAGCAAACGACGGGCACCGCCCTCCGCTTTCCATCACCGCACGAACGGTTCCGACCATAAGCGAATACATCCGGGAATTTTGGACGACGATCTAGACGACGAAGAGCTCAAATCCTCGAAAGAAATTCGTACGCAGATCGACGCCGTCGAGGCCGAAGGACGTAGACTCATGGACGCCTTTAACGGCCTTGAGCTGAGCGCCCTGACCCGAAAGTCTCAGTCAAGCAACGTCGCTTCCCTCCCGTCCTCTGCCCATTTCCTTCAGGGCATTGATTCGGCTGACTCCCCCTGGTCGCCTCACCCACCGAAGGACCTTGACGGGGTGTCTTTGCACTCAGCAACTTCAGATGGGACGGGTCTATCTGCTCACCGCTCACCAGTTCGTACCTCCCGGACTGCTCCAAACTCGCCGCTAGTCACACAACCCATCTCCCTTGGACGCAAGTCTTCGTTCTCGTCAATCTCATCAAGGGGACGCAGTGGTCCAGCAAGTGGCGCTCCTTACCTACCTGCTTTGCCGTCTTCCCTTGGACGATTATGGTCCGGTAGTTCTTCAAGTGTCAATCTCACACGCAGTACAGGCCATCTGCCGTTGGCACCTGTGGCTGAAGGTGATAGCCGTGATTCTGTCGAGGGACATGTACGTCACTTGCGCCTTGACACATCACCTGCGGCGCTCCTGGGGCCACCACCCGCTTCTTCGCGGAAACATGAGGTGATCGGCGACGATGGGGATATAACGGCATTGGAGGCGGAGATGGCTGAGATTAGAAGAAGACGGGCCGAGGTGATGGGAAGGTATGAAGAACGGTTGGGCTATTTAAGAGCCAAGCTGAAGGGAGCAGAGCTCCATGAAAAGTTGTTGCGGCGGTGATGGAACAGACGATATACTGCTGCAGTATACTGAGTACTTATACCTTGGTTTATTTTACGGATATATTTGTGGCCTAATGACTCTTATCACTGTTGGTGGGCGATGAGTGTGTACAGTACTTGTGCTGATGCTGACATCAGACGGCCGGGAGACGGCCGGGTTTTGCCGGTGAGTTTTGACTTGAATTGAACGAATTGGGCGCGGAAGGGGGAAGGGTGTACGAGTACAAGTACTATCTCTCTAAATTACGCCCTCCCTTTCTACCTCTCTTTGCTTGTCAATGGCCGGCCAGCAACCCCCAGATAACACCTCCAACGACGATTACTTTTCACAAACTTCTCCCGTGCCAACGTCACACTCTTACGGGGCCAAGATTCCCATCCCTCGTAGCGTCAGCCACGGTTCACAATGGCTAGCCACAGACGTTCCCTCGCACCACAACGCTGGCACATCCTATTCTTCCCAATACTCAATCTCCGTATCTCCAAGTCCACGGCGCAAAAACGTAACGAGGAGCTCGTCAGGGACAAACTCTAGACGCCTGAGAGTGCGCACTACCTCTATAGGAAGTTCCCGTATTCGAGAGGGCGGCTTACTCAGCGAGGATGATGAAGAGAGCTCAGAAGAGCGGGCCCTCGGGGCGGAGCAGGGAGACGACGTGCGTGGAAAGACGGTTGTGGCGGCGGATGGGGCCTCTGGCAACACCGACGAAGACGACGCGGACGACGAGGACCCAATCACGCTCAAGGACCGCCAGTCGCTCATCAACGTCGAGCACCCGTTCGGTCTCCCGATCTGGAAGCCCGCGTTGTACAAAAAGTCTCGGTCCGTCACTCGTTACGCTGATCAGGCGCTCCACTCCATTCCTTCGGCCCAAGCTGAGCGGCACCTGCTCCCCGGTAACATCCTCTGGGCGGTGCTGTTTGGGTGGTGGCTCGCCCTCGTCTGCTTTATCATCTCGTGGTTACTCTGGCTCGTGCCGAGAGGTGGGAGGCATTACTCTTCTCTCGTGTATGGGCTGGGGTGGTATCTCGGCTGGCCGTTTGGGAAATACGTGGAGGGTCAGATAGATGAACCACACGAAGGGGACAAGGGCGCCGTAATCCCGCAGGACGATAGCGAAACTATTCGTGGATCCGCTTATCTGCGTGAGAGGCAAGAGGAGGACTCGTCCCCTCGGGGACCTTCCATTCAGTTGACTACGCCGGAAACCGTTCTCGGACATAGTACGCAAAGCGGTTCGTGGTCGGAAGTACAGGGTTCCAGCGAAACGTCACCTCTATTGGGCCGGCATCCAAGTGGCGGCGTTCCCCTTGGTCCATCTAGGTCATATGGCACGGCATATTCATCAGTCACTGGACAACCCATCAGGGTATCAGCAACGGAGGACATTTTGGGTCGCATCTGCTTCTGGCTGGCTTTGGTAGTCGTGATTGCGCCTCTCATGCTCCTCGTATGTATGATTTGCTGGGCACTAATCATAGCCGTCCCTATGGCGAAGCTCAACTGGGCCCTGATCAAATACCTTTTCCAACATCCCACCTCCATTCGCTTTTGTTCGGCTCCGTCCATCGTTTTCCTTCCCGCGGAAGGCAGTTCTCCCGAGGACGCCAGCGAGAATGGAGGCAACGGCACACCCATGAGGGTAAAGCCAAGACTTCTGGCCGGTCAAGATGCCCCTTCCGGCGTACCATCCTCCAAAGTGCTCCTGTGCATTTACCGTGCCGTCGGTCTACAATTCTACAAGTACACCATCGGCGGCGTGAACATTTTTTTCATCAATCTCCTGCCTATCGTTTTCTTTGTCATTTTCGATGGCTGGTTCCTTTATCCCATCGTCGAGGAACGCAATCGTACGGGCCAATACGTGCCTGCTGTTCTCGCTTTTCTCGGCTCCCGACACCTTATCTTTCTGCTTTCACTACTTAGCGTCATTCCGCTGTCATACTTCATCGGTATGGCGGTCGCGTCCATCTCTGCGCAGTCATCCATCGGAATGGGTGCGGTCATAAATGCAACCTTTGGTTCCATCATCGAGATCATACTATATGCGTTTGCCCTTACCCAAGGCAAGGGTCGTCTGGTGGAGGGGTCGATCGTGGGGAGCTTATTGGCCGGTGTTTTGCTTATGCCCGGCGTGAGTATGATTAGCGTCGCTGTGCATCGGAAGGAGCAGAACTTCAACGCCAAAAGCGCCGGTGTAACCAGCACGATGCTCATCATGGCCATTATCGGAACACTCACACCCACGTTATTCTATCAAACATACGGCAATGTACGTTTGAACTTCCATGGACATCTAATTGACATGTAAAAATTATTTTTCTCTCCAGTTTCAGTTAGTGTGCGAAGGCTGCCCAGATCAGACACCACCTGGGGGTGCCTCGTGGACATGCCGGCATTGCTCGTACCAGCATCCAGACCCCATACACGATCCTTTCTATCAATCAACGGTGAAGGATCTCATGTACTTCTGTGCCGCCGTCCTTCTCTTCGTAGGTTCATCAGCCCATCGTAATTTATGCCATCCTACAATTCATTTTTGTTACAGTCCTACCTCGTCGGCCTTTGGTTTTCGCTCCGCACACACGCCTCGCAGATATGGCAGAACCCTCAACAGTTGCTCCACCCACATGAATCAGGTCGCATGTCACTGTATCACAAGATAGTCCCGCCGTCCAATTTTATCCCCGGTGTGTCGAAGCCACCGTCGCAACGAGACGCGAGCATAGCTCGTCCTAGGCCTAGCTTCGTTGGCGCAGATGGGGTGAACGCAGGCCCCACAAGCGTCGCCACAGCTCCTCAATCTGATGGTTTTGCGCCCGTGGATCCCTCCGCTACCGCTTCTTCTTCCGTGCCTTCCAATCTACAACGCGTTTCGTACCCCAACCCGCCCGTCAGCCCCACGCCCGGATCCCTCGTCCCGATTCTCGAGAGCGTCGACCACGCGCTGAAGGATACAGGTTTGCGACCCGCCCAGCTTCCTTCCGACGATTTCACCCGCGCCGTCGCTGTCGCCACCGTGTCTGCCCTGCGACACCAACAGGTGCAGGCCCGGCGAGTGAGAAGTGGGCAGCTTGGGGGCGATGACGAAGACCCCGCCGGGCACGGCGGACACGAAGCGCCCTCTTGGAGCCGTGCCGTAAGCGCGAGTGTGTTGTTGGCGTGTACGGCGCTGTATGCTGTCATCGCTGGTGGGTGTTATACTTTCCAGTGCCGATACCGTGTTTGCTGATCGGCGTGCACAGAGCTACTTGTCGATGTAGTGGACGTCGTGCTGAATGGATCAGGGATCGACGAAAAGTTTCTCGGGATCACGCTGTTCGCGCTCGTGCCCAACACGACCGAGTTTATGAATGCGATGTCGTTTGCCATGAATGGCAACATTGCCCTTAGGTACGTATACGTTGGTTTTTTTCTTTGTTAAATTTTTTTCGGGGGGACCTGAGCGACGCGCAGTATGGAAATCGGTTCCGCATATGCCCTTCAAGTGTGCCTCTTACAGATCCCCGCGATGGTCGCCTTTTCGGCGTGGTACGACCCCACTCAGATGGGTAAAGGCGCCGACACCTTTACGTGGGTTATCTATCCTTTCAAGTTTGTTTGGACCGATCCTTATGAGGGCCGTCGTTTCATACCAGGTTGATCTTCCCTCGCTGGGACGTGATTGTCATCATATTGTCAATCTTCCTGTTAACTTACACGTACATCGAAGCAAGGGCCAACTACCATCGTGGGAGCATCCTCGTCTTGAGGTAAGCTTGTCTTTCACCCCCTCGGGACCCAGGGTTGGACACTAACTCCCGTCCGCAGCTATCTCGTGCTTACCGCGGGGTTCTTCTTCGCACCATACCGCGCGGGCAGCGAAGTCGAGGACAACGTCACCACCGTCCTCGGTCCTATGGTCACCGTGCGCTCTCTCACCGAGTCCGTGCGCTTGTTCTGGGCTGCTCCTTAGGACAAGAGACGGCGGCAGAACGTGCCGTGATTTTCTTGAACCATTCGTAATCTATATTATAACTCAGCATATCGCGCCGTTCAAGTTGTCGACGGATTATTTACGACGAAAATTTGTTTTGCTTTCTCGTTTCCCCCACACGTGTATTCGATTGACCTCACACAAAGCGCCTTTTCTATATCCTGTGCATTCCTATCTTAGCTGTGCACTCTCACGGAGCTACAGTAGTTTAGTCGAGGAGGTTTACCCATGGGATGGATGCAATTGTTGATACAATTTGTCGGAATTACGAAATATCTTCACTCTCAATGCAGCGCCTGCAGCGCTTCCAGCGTCTGTCTGATCTCCCCATAAGTCTGCTTGAGCTTCTCTGGCGGGCTGCTCCCCTTCAACACACGCTCCGTCTCCGTCGACGGGTGCTCGTAATCCAGGAACTTCTCCAGGAAGTCCCCGTCGAGGAAGCCGTACGCCGCCGCGTCCGCGTCGCTTTTCCCCCACGTGCCGACGGGAGCGCGGCTCTTGGCGTGCGACGCGTGCGCGATCTCGGTGACGACTTTGCCCAGGTTGCGCTCCAGCGCGGTCAAGTGGAGCGAGAGCTCGGGCCCCACGTCGACGATGACGCCGATGCGACCGGAGGACGTGAAGAAGAGCAGTTGGGGCGTCAAGGTCGTGCTGCTGCTGCTGCTGCTTCCGGGGACAGCATCGTTCGAAGACATGGATCCTGTCAAGTAGAAGAGAGCCCAGTTGACGGGTGAGTGAGCAATTCGAAGTCCAAGTGATTCGCACCTGGGATAAACTTGTTCACCACCTCGCCTAGGTGCCAGAACCCGTCGCGGTCCAGAGTCGTCCGAGCCTCTCCTCGTTGAACGGTGTAAGTGAAAAGGTTGCAGTCGCTCTGCGGAACCGAGAAAATCAGCATGCATGAGTAGGTATGTTTTCGTTGGTGGCACAAGGCAGCAGCTCACGTTCGCCCCGACGATCGTATCCCGGTCCAGCGACTCGATCGTGACGGGCCAGAGCGGACTGAAGTCTCTAGCGACAGATTCCAGGCGCATCTTATCCTCGTCAGCCTCGACGAGATCGATGACAGACACCGAGGAGATCGCGTCGCCGGCAAACAATCTCGATCCTCTAGCGACGAGGCTTGTGACGAGGTAATTGTGGTACCAATCCGCGACTGGTTGGAAGCCCGTTGCGTCAACTTTGTACACAGTAACCTATTACAGTTCAGATTCAGGCAGAAATCGAGGGAGTAGGAGCGCCTACTGAGGGGCCTATAGCAGCAGCCAATAGTCCGTTCGCACGAGTCAATGCATAGACACATCCACGAGCGTCCATCTCCGCGATCTTCTTCAACTGACGCTTAGTACTTGAAAGCGTTGCATCAATCTCCGCTGTAAAAAGGAGCAGGCGACCTTGACTTGGTTCCTTCTCGCCAGGTTTGAAAAATACAGTGCCGATACAAATAGCAGTATCTCCTTCTGGCAAGGGAATCATCTGGATTGCCGTGACCTCTTCGTTATTTTGACAGGCGAACTGACACGATACTGTTCGTGGTTCATGCATAAACAGAGAATAGAAACTGCGAGGAAAAGGAAAATACCGTCCAACGTCTTATCGTCCAGCAATTTGAAACTGCTCGTGGAGGGTTCGTCTTCTCCCACACGACCGGGCTCGCTTCGAACGCATGCCACTGCAAAGGCGTGGAGGCCTTCATCGTATTCCAAACGTCGTGGATTGTCCAACCCCAGAGGAATCTATGGCGATAGAGTTCAGCCGTCCGTCGAGAAGAATTGAAAATATGCGCACTGTTCGTATATGCATCTTATCGAGATCTCGCACCGCTCCAATAACGCATCCGGACGATGTCAACAAAAGTAAAGAGGAATCCCAGTTCGGAGTGTTGATTTTCGCACTCGCAAAAACGTTCTTATCGCCAGAACAACATCAACGGGACTGTCTTACAAAAATGATGAAAAGTTACCTTTATCAAGATTGAGGAATACTGCAAGATCCCTCTTTCGTGGTAAAACAATGCTGCTCTGCCTCCGTTTGCGAACACAACCCTCTTTTCGCCCATCTCGAACTGTGTAAGCCCCACGGGCTCAGTTCCGAGTGAGAAAACACGCTTGTCCTCGAACCCGTTTTTCACAAATGCATATGCGACAACCGTCCCGTCGCGCAGCCCAACCAGCATTTGAGGCGCGTCGCCAAAGTCATGTAAAAGAAGGGACCGCGGGAGGGCAGGGAGCGAGACTGAGTCGCAAACAGGCTCGAGATATTGATATTCGTCCGCCGTGGCGACTGAGAGAAGGTCGACAGCATGTATAGACCAAAAACCCACGGCGATGTAGAGGGAGAACATCTTTGCAGTATCGAATGGCGTGCAGGACAGTGCAGAGATCTCTTCTCGCAAGTCCTTATAGCTACGCGACAGAACGTGTTAATACATCGTCACAGACAAAAAGAATCTGGGTACCGGAAGATCTGAAATGCATTATTCCCGGAGAGGTTGAGAAGGACGAGACGCTTCCTACTCAGTCCCAAGACAAACTGGCTTGAGTTGAGAGCAGCCGCCACAATCTTACGGCCCGCCCACTCTCCGCCTTGTTCGTCGGGGCTCCAGGAAGTCAGAACGCTATGCGCTCGCAGCACGTCGTCGTATTCCAAAAGAACTATCTTTTCCTCTGTCACTTGTACGACAAGCGAAGAGTCTTCGTATGATGTTCTTCCAGTGAGGTTCTTGAGACGCCGTGCAACATTAGAGGCAGCAAGAGTAGGAGAGGAGTCAAATCCCGCAGTCTGAAGGGGGACTACGGAGAGTCTATCTGGCCGATCAAGACGAAAGAGGACAGTTTCCTGTGAGTTGGTGGCTAGAATGTGGGTGTCGTATCTGCCGAGGGCGTCACGGCGATACTCTGGAAGTTAGAGAAACACACACGGATCACGGAAGCGGTTTCGTATCGGCCAAATCTTGCTGAAGTTCCCCATGTTCTCTATGACGGCACTACTTTGGAAATTTGCGCCGTTTTGGATAATACGCAGGCTGCCGGTACTCTTGCCTCCTGAGGCAGTTACAATATGCGGCTATATGGATAGTCTAAGCAAGAACCGGGACGATATGAGCGGAAATTTTAACCTGTCCACTTCCGTCTGTATCAGCCAATACTGCGTCTAAGATGGGCCCGACGTTCTGCCAGGTGTCAAGGACCTCGATGAAAGTGCCATTTAATGCAAGCACGCGCCCCCCGCCTTCATGATCAGTCGCCCAAGCACGTCCCTTCCCCTTTCTGCCGCCTGAGAACGAGCTGGACTGCACGGTTAATATGTCAGTAGAAATTGGGAGGGTGGGGGTACTAGTGTCAGAGATGGGGGAAGTGTGTATTCTAATAAGTTGACTGTCGCCGAAATGGGAACCTATAAACAAAACTTGCGAATCGAGATAAGCTAATGTGGTGGGCGGGGGAACCTGATGACGAAGGTTAGAAATGAATTTTTGAAGATTGCGAAACGTGACTTGTACCTCCCCGAGAGGGATGACGGCAAGGCTGCGTTCAGCTGTGGACTCCAATGAAAGAAGGGCCAAACGACCATATGCGTCCCCAACAAAAAATCTGGCCCCCTCCTCGTTTGCAGGACTCCAACTGAATGGGTCAGAAAAGGCGTGGAGGTATCGATACGAGACCTACGCAGTCACTTCAGACCAAGGCCACTCAACAGTGGCCTTGGCCCTGCGCCTCCTTATTTCACGTCCTTTTTGCTTCTCTTTTGCCGCGGATTGGTCTACGTTTTTGTTCCGACCATCTAGCTTCCGCTGCTTCCCGCGATGTTTCTCTTGCCATTCCTCAGAAGATAGCTCGAAGAATCGAATCTTACGTCTGCCAAAAACTAAGACGCCACCAGGGAGTGATTCGTCTGTGTCATGAGACTGCTGCGGGGGCACAGTCACAAGGCACGGAGGAGCTTCATTTAATGTAACAGCAGAAGAAGAAAGCAATGTTTGTGGTAAAAGAAAAGATGGCTGAGAGGATAATTCACATTCCGAGAGGATGAGATCACGCGCGAGGAGATGAAGATTTTGGTTGTGGTCCTGGTGAAGGATCGCGATAGAGTAGTTGCCAGACCCGACAGGGAGAAACGTCAAAGAGAGAATGTTCAGCTCCGATACCCTGAAGTCATTGGTCTGCATGAGACTGGACATATTTCGAGGGGAGAGTGCCTTACATGACATCAAAATCATTCTTATATAAACCATCTTCAAGTTCGACAACCCTTATTTTTCCTGTGTAGCAGTTGACGATGGCAACTGCCCCTGATGGATCCACCAAGATGGAGTGCAGAAACTCTGAGGAACGAGAATGGTGGTGATGTAGACTCAAGGTCTTTAGAGTCTTCAAAAACGGGCTGCTAGAGGATGGGGTCCAGTACGAGAAGAAAATGAGCCTAGGGTCTGGGTGATCCGTTAGCATTAACAAGTTGCTTCTGCCACCCTGCAGTAGAAGAATCGGTCACACGATAAATGTGACAGGTCAAGACATTACTTGTGTTGGAATAGCTCTGACTACGACGATTCTGCCCCATATTTCCGTTCCGCACTCGTATCTGAGACCACTTGAATGCACGGAATAGATATCGAGTCTGTTAGACTTTGCGACGACAAGATGGATGAGAGAAATGTCAGAAGAGAGGTGACATTTGACGGCATCCACCACTGAGGATGGTGAGTGGAACGTGCTGACGACTCTCATGATTGTTTTAGCGAGTTAACCGACCGCAGCTGCAATGATAATATGATCAACTCGGGCCGATCCCATTCCGGCCCGCACGAAATACTGTACTTTACTGTATATTCAATCAATCGTCGTCGTCACTGGCATCTCCTGCGGCTACCCGCATCGTCCCATCTTCATTCATGACCACATCTACCCCCTGACTCTTATCCTCTGAGCTCGCGTTTAATGTCACAAAGTCCGCCATAGACCGATTCCCCCCCGTCGATGTTCCTGTGGATTTAGTTGGTCCCGGCAGTTTTCTTCGTGCGGGGGCCTCAGACGTATCTGGCCATGGTATGATTTCTCATAACCGAATTGCCATGTCAGTTATCGGCGGTGTTTCTCTAAAACGCATTCGCTCACCCTCCAAGAATAAGAACTCGTCCGCCCTACGAGCTACGGAGGCTTGTATTGAGGTACAGTGAGCCGAGTACTCGTAAGGTTGAGGAACAGATCGTCGCACCTATGTCCCGTTGCTGCACTGTCACTCTTTTCTCACGATGTGCGATATGATGGCCAGCCTCCGATAACCTCTTGATGAATTCCTCCGTTGCCAATGATATGAGAAAGGCGGCCTCCTTCGCGACAGTAGGTAACTCCTGAAACGATGTCAAAGACGACGATTCATGTAGAGCACGATAGCGCACGTACCTTGTCTGCCTTCATAATCTTTTGCACACGTGAAATAGGCAGCAGGGATTTCCCAGCTTCTTTAGCAAGCGTTGTTGTAGATTTTACGGTAGATTTGCCTTTTGATCGGTCGGAGGGCTTGCCCTCTGGTGCTGGAGGTGTGCCAGCCGGACTGCCCGCTTGATCCACGTCGTCGACTTCCATACGAGTGTTACTCATTATGGTGGTTCGGTGCTGCTTGAGATTTGTATTGCCCTGCTGTGTGTTGTAGATCAAGAGACGCGTCCGAAACGCGTCTGTGGCGTCCAAATTGACGCGTCGCGTGCCGTTCCAAGCTTGCTACATCTTCCACCCATTCCCAATGGTTTCTTCTCTCCTAGTCGAGGCTCTCAGCTCACCCACAGACGCTCTACTTTCATTCTATGACGCATACGACCACGAGGCACTCAACGAGTTCCCTAAGGCAGTGACAAAGCATTTCTCGGATACTTTCAGGACCGAGGAAGCTTTTCTGGAGGTGCGCACTCACGTCCGTCCCAATAGAGTGGCTTTAACGGGTTTTAATCCAAGATACCTCCTCTCATACCCTCTGTTCCCATGTCATCATACCGAGATCGCGCCCTGGTCCGCTTCCGCGCCTTGGTCCAAGACACTTCTCCATCGCCGGAGGTGTACTTGTCCAAGTTGAGGGATGGGAAATGTGGGGGCTGGGGCATGACAGACACTTCCCAATGTGATGGCGATGACAACGATTTCGATTACAATGATTTAAGAGATTGTGTCGTCCTATGGGCCGTCAGCGTTCCTGGAGAGACGGAATGGTATCAAGCCGTTTCGAATGGGGAATTATCAACTCAAAGTGAGTTCCTCATAGGATTACCACATAGTCATTAAACGACCAGCAGCATGTCAGCACGTTGTCCCTCTTCGTCCTCATAAGTATCCCATCCCGAGAGATACACACTATGGGGTGCAGATCAAAGTCAGCCTTTCTACATCTCATTGAGATGTCGCTCACATCAACAACCAGATATACGGAAACTTTGGGAACGACATCCCAAAAACCGCCGATGTCCTGAACTTTGTTGGAATCCTGACCAATGAACCGCAAGTGTCCCCATCCAGGTTACCTCGACGGTTCTGATAGCCCCAAAGCCTTCACGCAGATTTGGATGAGTCCCTGATTGTACCGACCCTCCACGTACTATTCATCCGCGAGCACCGACTCGACATCCTAACGGCACCGAAAGACCCGATCCAGCCACACCTTCGTGAAGAACTGCTAGACTGGATTGCAAATGAAGCACTCGGAGGTGATCGTGACGCTGCGGAATGGATCCTACTCGCTTGTGTTGCCCGGGTGTACGTCTCTCCTAACGTCCCGAGTCGGCCTTCGTTCATCGCCTTCCCTCTAGCCAATCTCGCACGCGTTCGCTCAACCCGCCGTCCTTGACTCTTGCACATTTCCCATCTTCAACGTCGTCTCCACCCGCCCTCCCGGCCCTCACACACGTCCTTTCTCTCCTTCTCCCTTTACACGTAACGCTCCCGCTTTCCCTAGATCTGCTCAATTCCGTACCCTTCGTACCTGAAAGCGTAAACGAGGACTTGCACTCTGGCTATCTTCAGCTCGCGCATGGTACAACCATGCTCATGACCGAGGGCGGGATACAGGAAGGGAAGCTGGTCGAGCGGGGCGTGCTGAACGTGCAAGCCATTCAGCAAGTGATCAACGCACAAACTCTCGCGTACAAATTTCCCTTCAGCGAATTCTCCTTCCCCACGGATATCAGCTTCGTGATTCTCGCACAAGGGACGAAGAGTGCTCTTTTCCAGGTATGCAAACAATACGTCACCGGCAGATGTGCCCACCATCGACTCGCGTCTGCAGACAGATGTTACCTTACCGCTCAACTCACCCTCGACGAGCGACCTATACAAGCCAAAATCTGACGTCAATCTCCCGTCGGCCGACAAGTTGGAAGCTTTTCGGTACCTGATATTGAGTGCAAAGACGGGAAACATCGACGTGACAGATACCATTTCTGAGGTACATAAAGCTAAACCTAGTTTGTACCGCCCGGCTGCTGACTTGATGACCACGTAGCATATCCAAGAAGACTTTGTGCAACAAAGAAAGGCGGACAATGTCATGTCGCCCGAGGATTTAAAACTTACCATCACGGTTGCCCGGTCAGCTCCTTCCCTTTCGTTCGGTCGTACGGGGCACATGCTGAAGATTCTTTCGATAGGCTGATAGGTCTTACCAAGAACGAGAGCACAGTTACTGTTGAAGTATGGGAGCACGCAAAAGAACTGAACAAGCGAAGAAAGGCACGGTTCGCATGAGAGGTTTTGTTTATCTACGTTGGGACATCGATCTCTCCTTAGCCTGGTTCTACTAGTTCTACCGCTCGCCACTTATGGACGTCCCAATTTGTTGAGATCCGCTTGCAACCACTCGTCACTCAATTCTCGCACGACCTCCCTCAACACGCTTTGGACGGCATCACGGTTTTGTCCGCTTCCTTCCAAGTAGTACTTGATCTGTCCAACGATCGGTGGTTCTTCGAATCAGTTCACCAGACCGAAGAATCTTTCTCGTTACGCACCTTCGGCTCCGTTCCGCTCGTCCTTGTAGTCAACACGATCTTGGAGCCATCCTTCGAAGCTGCCCGGAATTGTATCATGTGACCCGATGACAGCGGCAAGCTGGGCTTGTACGTTGGTGGGTTTGCGCTATCATAGCCTATGGTCAAGTCCACGACGCTGGTTACCTCCAAGCCGCCAATGGATGTGGGATAGCTCGGCCTCCCGCTCGAGCCCTTGAATGAAGAAATTCAGCACTTCAACAGAGAGGAAGTCCAGAAGGGAGAGCTAACCCGCCCATCATAATTCCGAAGTCGTGCAAAGATCCGGTCGATGACCACCGGATCGTCGCAGATGAAATAACTGTTGTTAGTCTGTGGGAAATTTTTAGATGTGTTATGCAGATTGGCATGAAAAGGGACTCTACCTGGAAATAACCGTATCTAATGGTGTGCAGAGTTAGCGACGCCGCTGAACAATGCCAAAACCAGCGCATGCATACCTGTCATACAGTTCTTGAAGGTAGCTGCTGGCTGTCTTCCCTTCTCTGTGTAGCGATGCCACCAGTTCAGCGAAGAAAACCTTGGTGAGGGTCAGCGCTCTTTCCGGAACGCTACCTCGAGCAGGGGTGTACCGTAGCCGCGACACCATCCTTGTCGCGGATCTCGGACCCTATCATGAAACCGATAGCCTCCTCATACCCGAACGGAACTTCGAACCCCTGTTCGGCCAGAGCCAAGGCGGTGTTTCCGATGAACTTGAAACCTACATGCTAGCATTCAGCCACGAACGTATGGAAATGCACACAACGCAGATAGATACAAACCGGTGAGACACTCGGTGAACTTGAACCCTTCCGCTGCTGCCATAGCCTCGATCATCTTGGAGCTCACGGCGGATGCTACCATCGAGAGTTTGTCTGGACCATTTGGTGACCGAAGCGAAATACCTGTCGGCTCTACGTGCAGGAAGGAGAAGGGCAAGTGACCTACCCAGCGGTTTACCCGACATCTTGTGCTGCTCTAGTATCCTTGCCGCAAAAATAGAACCGAGCTGGTCTCCTGTGAATATTGTCCAGGCTCCATCTACCCTATTCATAAAGTTACATGTTACCATAGGACAGAAACATAGTCTTGATTTACCCTTTTTCTGCGGCGGAAAACCTATCTGCATCAGGGTCTTGTGCAAGAACATAGCTCGCGCCCGTAGCATTTGCAGTACGAATGGCGAGATCCTTTTCTCTCACTTTAGAACTGTGTCCCAGATTCCGGATTTTCTACTACTTACTAAAGCTCCTAGCATCGGTTGACAGCGGCAGGACAATTAGTCTTTGTGGGCGGAACATGAGGCGGATGTAGGGCATACCCGCTTCCTCTGGATTTGGAAACCTGACTGTGGGGAATTCTGGATCAGGGTGCTGCTGTTCTTTCACAGGAATGAAAGGCTTGAGGCCAAAGCGCTCAAAGCTTTTATCAACGAACACATGGCCAACGCCATGCATTGACGTGTTGACAAACTCGATATTAGTCGATGCGTTGAGAACTCTGGGGTCGGTTTCAGTATTCCGTGAGGAGGAAGAAGGCTGTGTCTTTCGTCTTACCTATACTGGCTGAGAGATCCTATATGATCGAAATAATTTTCGATCATCTCGCCAGTACAGTCGACGCACAATGGATCCGCGAACACAGAGTCTGCGTCCCACCTCTTCGGCGCCAGATTGACTGCGATTGACGCTGAGATTCCTCTATCATGTGGGCTGATAATCTGGCCCATGTGTGTGTTCAAAATCACGGCCTGTTATGCAGTCGGGGAGCCATACCTGGACTCCATTCTCCCAATAAACCTAAAGAGATGGGCCTCTTACAGAAGGACCACACTAGCTTCGGCTTACCTTATAACCATTGTCATGCTACCGTTGCATGAGTCTAATGTTGCGAAAGAGAGAGATTGGAATACCTTAGGATTATGGCTGGCTGCACAATTCCATTAGTAGGGTATGGACACAAAGGCTAACGCATGGACCTGTAATCATTACGCCGCAGGCAGCATTTAATCTCTTCACGCCAAAAGGGACCCTAGACCTGTTTAAGCACTCCTGGGAGATTACTAGTAGTGCACGACTTGCATCGGGGTGTGAACGAGGCGGCGGTATAGATAGGTCTTGACTCCCTGATCGAGGAACGCCGCCGCCGCCAGCCGCGCCCACCTCTCAGAGTGGTACCTATGATCGTATCCGATAATTACTCCGCGATTTTTAGCGTTGTCGACGTGCTCGAGAACATAAGCGCATAGGCCCTAGATTGTCACAGCTTGGCTCATCCAGTTTGGGCCCACGTGCTTTCACGAACCTGCGAGGTTTGT